>JWJA01004575.1:0-16821 GCA_000812885.1 Lanzia echinophila
TTTCATTATTTTCTAATGAATATTTTGGTATTGGATCAATTCCTACAAATGTATGGAGAATAACGGATTTATCGAAGCAAAAGCAGGTGAATCACCATTAGGCGCAGGACCTCGTTAACCACTCTCAAAAGCTCAATAAATCACAATAAATCAAATCTTCGAAGGCCTTTATAGTGAAGGAACTCAATGCTCAGAAGTCATTTAATTATTATATCACTAAAATTAACAATCATTGAATGAAGGTTGAACGCTGAGGTATCGATTCGTGAGCCTGTTAAGGGCAATGGCAATCCAGCCATTAACGTATATCTGAATTACGAAGGCTTTCTTTGGCTTTTTACTTTATTCCAAAACCTTTTTACAACCCCATTTTCCTTTTCCGCTGCCCCCCATCCATCATCTCCTCCAAGAGGTCCTTTCGGATATTGTTTCTCCAAATCCTCCAAAAACAACGGCTCCTCCTTGAAGGGAACTGGCTGCGCTTGAGATCCAGATCCGTATATGTCGCTCTCATCTGCACGCAAGTCGGGTCTGGTAAGCGTCATCCTTAACGTCATTTCACGGCTCCCAGCCATCACCTGTGCATATGGATCTGGTTGTTTGGCAGTATGGCATCTCGTAGAAGTGGATTGAGGGTAATCGATGGAGTGTCTTGGCTGGCCACTATATAAAAAGGGAGACCTTTGTAGTCGAAATGCACCTTCATGTTCCAGTGGCGTTAGGGGAGCATCGGATTCTGCCATAGATGTATCGTCCTCAAACAAAGAGGCCGTATCGTCATTGAAAAATGAATGCTCGAATGCGAAATTTGGCGACCTCTTCCCCTGGATATCTCTGCAGCTCCGTTTCGACGCCAGACGAGGCGATCTATTTTCCTGATCTTGCGCGGCTTTTTCAATGGATGGAAACCCAAACTCTATGATTTCGTCAAATTTTTGGGGGGACGCTAAGTATACGCGTAATTTCAGTCGTGCCTCGGGGTCCTGGTAATGGGCGGGACTGGGGTCAATTGATGATGCAGAACCGCTAGTCTTGTGCTGGGGGCCAATGTGTGATACGGTTCGTGATCTTGACCGCTTGCGTGGAGTGGTAGTAGATACCTGCTTTGGAGATATTGTGGATATTGGTGACATTGGAGCTTTAGGAGATTTGGGAGATTTGGGAGAACGTTGTTCTTGCGGTGATATTGGTGTTCCTTTCGCGAATGGCAGCCTGGACACCGACATCTGCCGCCGAAAAGATGGCTTTAGATTATTTGTCGACGGAGGTAACAGGGCAGCATGATAGTCGTCCAACCGTAGATCCAGTTTGGATTCTTCATCAATCCATCGAAAGCTTTCAAAAAGAATATCTGCCATGCTCGTTGTCGAAGCTCTTCTGCGACTTGCACTAGACTTCCCACTATATCTTGAGCTCCTGATGCTTGGAGGTGGAGGTAGCAATGTTGGCGAAAATGGGGGTGGATCCGACAGCATTCGACGAGACATGCGCCGTCTAATAAGATTCTCGTCCGCACCGTCCAATATCACAGCTTCCCGTATTTTTTCTCCCAGTACAACTTGCTCTTCCTTCGTAAACTGTTTCCTCTTGATTGTTTCTGGAAATGTCTCGTAGTTGCTTAAAAACCAAGACCTATCATTGTTGTTATTGTTGATTATTGAACTATGTCTCTTTTTCCTCAATCGTCGTGTCGAGGATCTCCGTCTCGGCTCGAGCTCTGTAATGTTTATGCCACGGCGGTCTGCAATGGAGTCCTTTCGTGGCATTTGTATGGGAAGCTCATTAAATGCATTTGATCTGGAACTTTGCGCGAATCTGAGGCGCTCTAAACTAGAGAAGTACTGCGAAATAAAATTAGATTAGCTTTAATCTCATAAACCACGCCGTCATCCAGTATTAGTCTACAATTAAGATTGACACAGCCATCTCATGTACGCCATCTCATGTACCTGCCATGTCCGTTGCGTGTTCAATTACGCCAGTATACAAATCAAGGTAGTCTAGTTCAAAATCACACGGCTCAGACCACTAATCGTGCTAATTAGGGCTGGCGCTTTGGGCGGCGACCACGATAGCTTGAGGCTAAACTTAATAACTCATAAAGCAACTGCCATCCGATTGTAATAAACTTTAAAACACGGAACGGCACCGAGCGTATGGCTCGGTATGATCTGGAAGACTGGGGAACGGACTGGTGCTATATACCTTTCTTTTTAGAGCCGGAGGGAGAGAATGGAATTCCTCTTCCGTAATTAGATTTTCGAACCCCGTCATCATTTCCCTCATATTCTTCCTATATAACCGCGGCGATAATGTAGCTGGCGATGAGTCGGGTCTTGGTTCGAAAGATGGTGTCGAGAGGTTTGGTGGAGTAAACAGGTTCGAGGTCGAGTTATGTGATGGGATTGAGTAGACGGGAGTGAGTTGAAGCTTCGGTCTCCACGAGTTAGGTGCCATGACAGAAGAGGTGACGAATAGAGGATCGTGAGCTGTAAAGATTGATCGATTTGTTGTTCTTGAAACTAATGCATATGCACCCTCGCATGAACGAATCTCAACGAATCTCCTCACAAAGGGACCTCAGATATAAAGGCTATTGGGCGTTTACCGCGTCCACTTGTCCAGGTATGTGCGACCCCGGACTGATTTACCGTGGTAGACTGGACTGGTAGTTTAATAGTGGACTAGGTTATGGATATTAAAAGTTGTAACTCAAATCCGTTAAGATTTACATCAAGGATTTGACGAACAAAAGGATAGCACACCAGCGTGTGAACAGTTGACAGTTGACTGGGTAAGTGAAGCATATACTGACTGTACTGTAGTTACGAAGTACGAGTAAATAAATAAATGTTGAGGGGTATAGTTCGGGGTATAGGACCCGAAAGGTATTCCGTTCAAAAGCTTGAAGATGGATTCATGGATTCATGATGGGGTATTAGAACTAGTACCAAATCATTCTATCAAATGAGAATCCAAATGATGAATTTTGATCATCACTATATTGAAAATAGCCGCTGATAAGGGTTATATTGACTCGACGATTTGTTAAAATTGTCATCATGAATCCAAAAAATATCAATATTTGAGAACTTCGGCTTGATTTGTCTGGAGATCTCCACGACGATTTTTGACTTAAAGCAAGGATTTCCCTAGGGTTTCTGGGTTTTTTCTTTAACTTCTCAAGGGTATTTGTATGCAAGGTATAAAATTCTCTCCAATTAATATACCTAGTTGTATGAATATCCTTACTGTTTCAAGAAATCACCAAGAACTAATAATGGTGAACAATAAACAGGAACCAACTTTTGATCAAAGCAGAATAATACCTAGATACCTAGGGACCTAGGTAAAGAGAACATAGAGACCACAGGTTGCCTTTCCGATCGAATCAAGAAGAGATTTACAGATTTTAAACAAGCATTAGGTACGAAATATACATTATACAAAGAAAGTCCGTAAGTTGGTTTTAATTGCGGAATAATGGAATAGCGGGCGGATATGATGGAAAGTTTCTGTGATAATTCCTTCCTCAAACTTAATTACCTATTACCTATTACCTATTATTGTCTTGGAAGAAGTTGGAACCTTGGAATGTTAGACAAAAGTTTATGGGTGATGGTGATATAGCATAAACCGTTATACAACAGTTTAATTCATGTTACCAAGTACAAATTAGTAATGTAATTTGAATGCAGTGCGTGTGTATACCTCCGTATGCAAGTAGTAAAATAGTATGCAGTTACACAACAAAAATATCAAACCCTTTTTTTCAAGCTTTAAGACTTTATTTTTTTGAGGCCCAATTACAATTCCATATGAGGCCCAAAAACTACACACATTTTTGTTTTAAGTAACAATGCATACGTACATAGTACATGCATGCATACTGTCAGGCACTGTCAGCCTCGTGGTTTCTAATGTGATTCGATTTAAGAGAAGAGCTTTTGCCTAGCTGTTTAAACAAGGATTATACCTATTAGGCCACGAATATCCCTTCTGTTACCAGCTGAAGTTTGCCCCCCCCTTGCCGTTGGGAACTTACTGTACTGTGAGTCTGTGAGTCTGTGACTCTGTCACTATCGGTAAATGAGCACTTGAGAAAATATAAAACTACAACATTTCCGTGGGTATAAATCTACCCTATCATTATACAGTATGTAAGAAGTACTTCGTAAGTATAACGATGTTGTGTCAATCGGTCATTCGCGTACAGCATATTTATTATACAATACTTTTGACGTAAGGCAGCGTAATGTTGTGAACAATATCCTTCGTAACCCTTTCACTGCTTCAGGGTCTGTCTTGGAAGTGGAAGTGGAATGAAGTGTCTCTGAAAATTTCCTTACATACGACGGAACTGGGGGAAGGACAGCGGCAATGACGGATTCAAATTCCGGGAAGAAAGTGGTAATGAAAGAGGTAAGGTAAAGGTAAAAACGCGGAATCTTCACGATATCAAGTGACATTCAATCCTAATAATACATACCTTGATCCTGGCCTGTAAAGCTCTCTATTTTGTATAGGGAGGTACAATACCTAAGTAATTTTACGAGCCGTTGCAAAATATGGTTTCGGTACTCAAGTCGTCGTTCTTAATTACTTCTTTCAAAATTCATTTGAAACACATTCTCATTTTCCAGAAGTTCCAGAACCTCCAGAACCTCCAGAACCTCCAGAACCCCTCGATTGAAAGTTCCCTCGAGATTATTACGAAATTACTGATGTGGAAAAGCCGTCCACACACACCTATTATTCTAAACCATAATAATTTCGGAAAGGAAATTTATTTCGTCTGAGCATCTCCGTTCATTATTATTGTAACCTTCGCACAGTCCCCTTTCACCTGCCGGAATTTTTGGAGATGATTCTTCACAGTTGAAAATAATTGCGGCAGAAATGGAATGATAAGCTCCCATTTCGAATGAGTTTTTCGAACCATTACTACTGTGCTGTCCCTAAATGTGCTTGAGCCCCTTTTCGGTTTTCGCCGTTACTGGTCAGCAATCCTACCCAACTCGTGTTGGTTGGAACTGGGAACCCAGAGCCTCGAATACCGAGTGACTTCAAAGACATTTACAACGTGTTGGTTAGTACTAGGTAGGAACACGAGAAATCCTTTCACGTAGTCTCCTGTGCCATAACCTATACCATGCTATCCTTATCTTTTCTTCATACGAAGTGCAGTATCTAGAAGTTTTCGAAGGTTCCATTTCTATTTCTATTTATAATTAATTCTATAATATTGCATACGATTATGCGGGACCGTTTTAGTCACAGGCCGGGTCATGGTATTCACGAGTATTGAACTTTGTTATATTATAAACATACAAAAGAGGCAATGTGTCCCAGTCCATGTCCCGACGGGCTGGCGCAAGGAAGCTCCTTCGAGGAATTGGTCTGACGCCTTGGCGACTATAGAAAGTACAGGTCATCTGGCCTTCACAAGGAATTAATGTTGCGAACTTGCGATAATTGAGTGGTAGTCGGCAAGAAGGGCTTAGGTTAGTTTGCAGACATTGCCAAACCATCAAAGCATAGGAGACCAATTCTTCTGTAATCAAATGCGATTCTAGGCTGATGATGTGATTAATTCTCAATGCGTCTCGCTGATGGAACCCCCAAAAATGTGATTGCCAACCTACTGCTCTCATTTTACGGCAGTTGAATAAGAATCTGTGCGGAGAGGCGTAAGCGCGCAGGAGGGTTACATTTGGGAAGGCAACTGGTGGAAATAGGAAGGTCATGCTCTAATTGTTCGGGTCAATTGCCCCATATGATATGGTGTAATGATATGGTATATGCAGCCATGTAGTAGTGGTATAGCTAAACAATAGTATAGCGGCTCTCTACCATATCGTCGGTAAATGGTTCTAGATACCTAGTAAGTAAACCTCGTGTCGTCAAACGCCATCAAAATGTCGGCGCCGCAGGATTCTTATTTTTCCAAGGGTCACGATTGAATGACCATCACACAAATTTCGGAGTAACGAGGTCCGAAGCTCATGGCTTGTTCTGATATGGAAAGTCAACATATTTGTGATAGGTCATGAAACGCCTATTTGCGATGGGTAAAAAGCGTTTGATCATAAGGAATGAACTTTTGGTCAACATGCAACCTAACTATCAACTATCTAAGTGAGAAAAGAGCGTAGTCGCCATCATCACATCGTACCTATTACATTAAACGTGATGACAGCATTGTCCAGTACCAAAACCAACAAAAATCAAAAGCCCACGCCATTTTGTTCCAATTCCTCCATATTTCAAGTGGAATAAACAAGCAAAGCAAAATAAGGAGGACTGATCCAACATGTATATGTGAGGCAATACTCAGAACCAGCCGCCCAGAAATCAAATTTTCGCTTCCCAGTGTTCAATCAAATATCCGCCGATGGCATGCATTGTAGACTTTTACACCTTTCACCTAAAGCCCTCCCAAACCTCCACTATCCACCCGCACCCCAAAGAAGTTCCAGTCTTTACTTCTCTCCGCCCGGAAGAGAATGTTCGGGGTCCCAATATTCGTAGATCTTGCCCTCTTTACCATTACGGGTAATGCCTGGAGCAGTAAACGTCGAACGGCCAGTAGTCTGGTCATATGAGTCGAAGCTAGTGACAGAGCGTTTTCCGCCTCCGCCGGGTAAATCGACGACGAAATCCGGCATATTCATACCGCCGATGGTACCACGAATTTGGCGCTCAAGAAAGAGACTCGTCTCAAGTGGTGTGCGCAAATCTTCGCTGCCTGGGATCATGTCGCCTTGGTACACGTACATCTAAATAATGTTAGAATGCTAATGCTTACTCTATGTGCACGTGCTAGTCTATACGTACCGGTCTGACATTATTATCGGCGAGCTTGTGGAGCAGCGTTGACATAGTGGGTAAACTGTCATTGACGCCTCTGAGTAAGACACTCTGGTTTCTGACTGTAACATGATTTTTAAACAGTTTTAGGAGAGCGAGTTCAGTCACCCATGTGATTTCACGGGGGTGATTGAAGTGTGTGTGGATTGCCATATCCTTTCCATACTCTCTTGCCTTCTGCGAGAGACGAATTATCTCTGAAGTCCATGGGTCACTTTCATCCAATATTCGAGCTGGCGATATAGCAAGGCCTTTAGTCGCGAAACGAAACCGCCGGATATGAGGAATACTTATGAGGCGCTCTCCAATTCTATGAAGTTGTTTACTATTTAGCATGTAACTGTCTCCTCCAGAGATGACAATATCTGTGAGCTGAGGTGTGTTTTCGATATATTCAAAAATTTTCTCCCAACGCGATGTAAGAGCTGGAAATTTATGCTTCGTTACGGTCTCTGTGTCTAACCCAATTGCAAATGCCCGAGTGCAGAATCGGCAATAGAGCGGACAAAGATATGTCGCTTTTGATGGGTTAGTGGAATTGCAATACAATATGAACATGTGTAAGCGGGGCAAAAAAAGACGTACCCAAGAACAGAGCCTTATTGAAGTATCTATGGACCAAGCCGTCAATTTTCTCACCAGCCGCATTGACTGGCATATCATCGAGTTCGTGTAGTGAGTCAATGCCAAGCTGCTCAGACATGCGATGATCTTTAAGCATACCAGACTTCATGGGTATGAATTGTCGCCGAATAGGATCGGAGATCGGATCCGTCCAATCAATCAAACTCAGAACATGCGGAGGAAGCTTGATGGCCATCGGCGCCATCTTGATACCCTGCTCGACGTCGTCGATGAAAGCTTCTCGGGTGGTGATGCCTTCAAATCCTGCATGCTCGGGAATAACAGGCGGCATGGTTTCAATCAAAAAGTCTTTCAGCTTTTCAAGGTTTGGTACTGTATTAGATACCTACATATCTTAGATCCCGTAATGTCTAAGATAATATCAGAGTGAAACTTACATGCCAATTGTACGTCATCCATTGGTCGTGGGTGGTATCCTTCCAGCGAGGGATTGCCTGCCAATATCGAGGTTTACCAGAAATCTCGTAGCTCGATTGTCCTGGCATGTGAGGGATAGTAAGAGGAAGATGTCCCTCCGAACTCTCGGCCTCTGTCTCGGCAGCAACGGCCGTAGGGAAGTGATCGGGTTTTAAGTGAGGAAACCTGGTTACCTCTGCCTGATCTGGGCCATTCGTTCGAAACCATCTTCTCGGTACATAGTTTGGTTTTGGATCCGGGTTCGAAGACTTATATCGAACAGTAATCTGAATTTGGTGGGCTGCCAAGAGGCCTTGTTTGGACCGTGTTGTGTGTGAATATATAGATGACGACCTAGCCATTGGGCTTAGCCTTGCTCGAGCAAGTCCTGGAAGCATATTGACTGATTTTTCGTCTAGTATCAGCAAGCGCTAAAGACGACTTGTTACTCTAAGTTTAGTCAGCGAGAGAGTATCTGAGATGCGGAATGTCCAGAGCGGCTTGGGGGCAACTCTTATATTAACACAGACGAAGGTAGGATGTCATCAAGTTTGTACTGCATGAGGAATGATCTGATGTTTGTAGTGTACTCACATGCTCGTATCTGCGATTCCGAGATAGAATTTTCAATCTATTCTCTCTAGAAGCTTGCTTTGTTTCAAGTGAAGGTTGTCGAACTGCAAGATCAGGTGACAAATCAAGAAGGTGCAGAATAGATATGCAGGTCTCGCTCCAAAATAAGTTGTGTTTATATGTTGTGTGAACTCACATGGAACACCTCCCTTAGATGAGTATTTATGTTCGGAGGCTCGAGTGGCCTGCTGACCCGATTGAGGTTGAGGATTGGTTTAAGGGAGGAGCACGTTGGACAGTTTAGAACTATGTGACGTGAGATGCTTGTGATTGGCGGAATACCAAGAGAAAATAAACAGTGTTTGAATATAGTATTTTCTATTGCTTGTCGAGATGTGCATAGGCTCGTTCTAGAGCGGATATTTGCGAACGTTATTGCAGGGAAGCTTTTGTTACTCGTACCATCCAGCAGAGACTTCACTACGACCTTAACGCCAGGGGCAATCCTACGCCAACACTACACCAACGTCCCAGGATCCACGAAGAAATAACTTCCCAGTAGTTTGGATCCGCACCGGGGAAGTAATGAACCTGCACTGTGTAAAAGCCCGACTGTGGTGGTTTTGTTGCTTGGCTCATCAATGATTGGATAATTCGCGTTGGCGAATTCCTGGGAATAACTGTTGGACTCATGCAATGCTGTGCAACATGTGTAGGCGAATAATTGCTTTGGTAACAAATAAGGAGCGTCCCGACAACTGCAACTGGTTCGGGACACTGCCCAAAAAGCACAAGACAAGCGTGATGTGGGAAAGGGTGATCACTAAAAAGCTTCAGAATTCCCTGGGGGTTTGTTCCACTTTAATATCCACAACGCCAACATTTTAATATGTTTCCTTGCCGTTTACTAAAGCCACAGAATTGAGAGCTATCTTGCACCTCGTAAAGACGTTAACTTGGCTAGTATCAATCTGGCTGTGCGGGAATACATTTACGATGAATTGCGTCTTAGCGGTTCGCAAGAGGTGTAAATATTTCAACGCAATTGGAATAGCGGATAAAGGATCAGCTTGCAAGCCCCGATCTCTTACCGATTACTGGAAGTGGATGGAGCGGCATGGCGACGAGGCACAGCACAACTTGAACATATGGGCTGCATGTGTTGCTACATCGGGTAGTGTGTTTTGGTCACTAAATGACAGAATTTTGAAGGAGTCAGCACTTAGTCCGCAGACGTTGAAAGTACATTGGGAATATCCCCGATGAAGTTCCAAAGATTCCGCCACATTTAGACAACACATTCACGATAATTTGTGAAGGCTCTTGCCTTCACATGATGCTTAAACTAAAGCCGCCCATTGTAGTACAAAACGTCTTTGCGAGGAGAAACAACCCAACTTTAATCAAGGTAGGTAGTACAAGAACATCTCGCGAGCAAACCAACATGACTGGTGGACAAAGCCCCCAGGATAATGATCAATAGCGTAGGAAGAAACTATCTTATCTCATCATTATCTCAACATTTGGATATAAAAGTAACTCCATTATTGTAACGTGGACCCAATTGACAGATGACTTATAGACAAGTACTATTTGTGAAGAGATATGAGTCCCATGGCATATGCAAGTATTCCCGAATCAGGTAGCTCCGAAGTATTGAATTGGGAATTTGAAATAAGCAGAAACTTGAAAAGGACAATCGGATAATTAGAAGAGTAAGAATTATACGTTGGAACTTCTCCAGATTCGTTTGAAGATCATGTATTTTCATCCGATGCTGCATCAGCCATGGCCCCGCTTGGTCCTCGTTTAAGTCTTATATATGTATGTACTATAACTACTAGGTAACTGTATGATGAAGATATTCTGTAGAAGTTAAGCACCTACGTACAGTACATGTAAGATTTTGATAAATGAAAGTCAAGAAACCATTGATTTATCCTTGCTACATATATATATCGAAAGGGGGGGGGCGTAATATGGGATTTTTCTACAATCATCTGATGATATCTTCGACGAGACTAAGAAGTCCACGGATTGACAGATTGACGGAAGTTGCGGTTGCTTTTCACTACTTGCTGCTGTGATTGAAATCAAATTGATTACAGTAGATGAATGTGAATTATGTGATGGAGGGGGGAGAAAAAGTATATTAATTGCCCACGACACCATGTATGTCCTTGTGCATATAAGAGACCTACATACCTAGGTAGTAGCCTAGTAGGTAAGCAGTTTCATGTAAGATTTCTCGGAATCTTTAAAACATAGGATAAAGAAGGGAAGGGAAGGGATGAATTCAGTTGATGATGATATATGTTCATTAGTTCTCGTTACCATTCATTACTATCCATAAGTTGTGGTATGTACCTAGGTATGTATTGACGGTATTCATCGATTTTTTTTTTTGGTTATGAAAAAAAAAAGAGTTTTATGAAGAGAGAATGAAAAGGTGCTTTGAAGGTACTTTCTCCCCCAAAGGCAAGTAGTAGGTTTGATCTTGCAATTGTATACCTAGGTAAGTAGTGTCGGTAGCTACCACCTACTATACTACCTACCCACCTATCCTCTCTCATCCTAACATCGTCTCAACGGTTTCTCCCGATTGCCGCAAATGAACCGGTAAAGGTATAGAATCAAAAAAACTTTTTTCCATTTTTCCAAGGCCACACACTACACATTCCCACGCAAGGAAATATGGTTGAGGTTGAAATCACATGATTTTAACGCTAGTCTACTTTTCCGTTCAGTTTGAAAGTAACAATCTCCATTTCTCAAGAAAAAGTACGGTCTTGATACCACCCACTCCTACCTCCACAACAGAATCTCCTCTCTAATCAATTGCTTCTTTGTGGCAATTGATTCTTTTTAATCTCCTTTACACATAGACCTTGGTCAAGATGCTCAGAAACGTCATCAGACAGTCCAGCAGGACGGTGGGCGCAATCTCTGCTTCGGGCAGAATTGCTGCGGTACGTACTCAAAAATCTCCATTTGATAAATTCATAATTAGCTACTATCTACTTATATATAATCATACAATATTCTTATATTCAATTGATGGTACTAAGTGATGGGTGTCGATGGTTTTGAGCTCCCACCAAGCTTGAACAGCTTGTTGACGAGGATTTTTCGGGCTTCGGCTAACTCGATATTTTCTTCACAGGGCCGAACTGCCACACCAGCAGCCTTCAACGCAGCCTCAAAACAAATCCGAACTTATGCTGCTGATGCTAAGGCATCGCCCACCGAGGTATCTTCCATTCTCGAACAAAGAATCAGAGGTGTACAAGAAGAGTCCGGCCTTGCCGAGACCGGACGTGTCCTGTCTGTCGGGTACGTGTAGCCAATAACAACCATACATATTCGATTTCGGAATGGTCGATGTGAAGTAGGAACTTTGTGGGCAGTAGGCTGATTGTTTTCTGATAGTGATGGTATCGCTCGTGTACACGGTATGAGCAATGTCCAAGCCGAGGAACTTGTTGAGTAAGTACACACAATATTTGACGACGTACTTGGATACTGATGGGAAAAAGGTTCGCATCCGGTGTCAAGGGCATGTGCATGAACTTGGAAGCCGGTCAAGTCGGTGTTGTGCTTTTCGGTTCTGATCGTTTGGTTAAGGAGGGTGAGACTGTCAAGCGTACGGGAGAGATTGTTAGTTAAGCAATTTGATACCATGTGCGGGGGGAAATGCTAATAGATATGTAGGTTGATGTTCCAGTCGGAATTGAGATGCTCGGCCGCGTTGTTGACGCTCTCGGAAACCCGATTGATGGTAAGGGACCAATTAAAACCACCGAGAAACGCCGTGCGCAACTCAAGGCCCCTGGTATTCTTCCTAGACGATCTGTCAACCAACCAGTCCAAACTGGTCTTAAGTCAGTTGACGCAATGGTACCTATCGGACGTGGTCAACGTGAGTTGATTATTGGTGATCGTCAAACCGGAAAGACTGCTGTTGCTCTCGATGCCATGCTCAACCAGAAGCGATGGAACGATGGAAACGACGAGTCAAAGAAGCTCTACTGTGTTTACGTCGCTGTTGGACAAAAGAGATCTACTGTTGCCCAATTGGTCAAGACTCTTGAAGAGAATGACGCCATGAAATACTCCATCATTGTTGCCGCCACTGCCTCCGAAGCTGCTCCTCTGCAATATATCGCTCCCTTCACTGGTACAAGTATCGGAGAATGGTTCCGTGACTCCGGAAAGCATGCAGTTATCATCTTCGATGATCTTTCCAAGCAAGCTGTTGCTTATCGTCAGATGTCTCTATTGCTTAGACGTCCTCCTGGACGTGAAGCCTATCCGGGTGATGTTTTCTATCTTCAGTACGTTCGACACGATATTGATATTATTCCACGATAAAGTAACTAACATATTTTAGCTCCCGGCTCCTCGAGCGTGCCGCTAAGATGAGCGATAAACACGGTGGTGGATCTTTGACCGCTCTCCCAATTATCGAAACTCAAGGTGGTGATGTGTCTGCTTATATCCCAACTAACGTCATTTCTATTACCGATGGACAAATTTTCTTGGAAGCTGAACTCTTCTACAAGGGTGTTCGTCCAGCCATTAACGTCGGTCTTTCTGTATCTCGTGTCGGATCTGCTGCCCAGCTTAAAGCCATGAAGCAAGTTGCTGGTTCCTTGAAGCTCTTCTTGGCCCAATACCGTGAAGTCGCTGCTTTCGCACAATTCGGTTCCGATTTGGATGCTGCTACCAAGCAAACTCTCAACCGTGGTGAAAGAGTAAGTTTTATATTCACCTCATCACAAATATTACACAAGCTAACCATGAAACCCGATAGTTGACTGAGCTTCTTAAGCAAAAACAATACTCTCCAATGGCTGTTAACGAAATGGTTCCTCTCATTTACGCCGGTGTCAATGGTCACCTCGATTCCGTCCCAGTTAACAAGATTCTCCAATGGGAAGCTGATTTCATCTCGCATCTCAAGACCAACGAATCGGACTTGTTGGCAACCATCGACAAGGAAGGTGCTCTCAGCAAGGACCTCGAGGCTAGATTGAAGGATGTCGTCACCTCTTTCACCAAGAGCTTTGTCTAAATTCCTAGATTCTAAAAAGTCTTAAAATAAAAATCAATGGTCATTCTCACTCCTCGCTTTTCTTTTGTTTTTAGCATGTGCAGGAAGGGATGTCAATGGGGAGATGTATTTTGATGAGGTCAGTGAGGGCTGGATGATTATGGATGGATGAATCGGGTGGGTGCGGAAGAGTTGATAGATGAAAATCAAGCTGTAAAATAGATGGATCTTCAATTCTTCCGCGTTTGTAGAAGTTCATCTCTCCATGTGATGTTATGTGATAAAAATACAACTGTGAGGGTTCTGCACAATTAGCCAAGACTACTTCATGGGAAATGTGGTTACTAGTGTTTCTCTCTTCCCAGTCCCCTTACCTGCTAATGGTTAGAATAGAGCAATCCAAGTTTTTCATCAGCTATTGCTCAAATTCGGGACAAACAATCTAAACAAGTCATTAGATTAAGATTCTATTTTCCAAGTCTCACTCAAACATTGAAATAACTTATTAGATTTTAAGATTTCATTTTTTTAAGTTTCACTTAAACATTAAAATTATTTTATTTTTCAAATTTCATTTTTCAACTCTCACTTAAACATTGAAATAGATTGTTAAATTTTAAGATTTCATTTTTTAAATTTCACTCAAACATTCAAATTATTTTATTTTTTAAGTTCTACTCAAACATTGAAACAGCTCATTGCATTTTAAAATTTCATTTTCTAACTCCCACTTAAACATCGAAACAATAATTTGGAAATTTTATTCTCTAAGTCTTATTCAAACATTGAAACAACTCATTGGATTTTAGGATTTTATTTTTCAAGTTTCACTTAAACATTGAGAAGGGCTTTACTGTAGCATCATTTGATTGTTTGTGCTGGTGTATCATACCACCCCGCTTGCGCCTTGTTGCTCTTGAGGGCACCTTTACCTCCATCTTCTTCTCCTCCCGGCACTATGCAATGGACTGGACTTGGATTGGATTGATGCCGTTTGCTCGTTCCGAGCTTCCGTGGGTACACATACTCCCTTTGCCGAGACGCCGCAGGGAGCGATGATGATAATGATGAGTCCGGATGAACTGGACGAACTAGAAACTCGTCGTATTGCGCGGCGTAATGTGCGCCAGCTACGCTGGTATCATAAGCGCTGCTCTGTGCCCAGATATCATGGTCACCGAGCCCGTACCAAGGCCAAGTGGTACTATAGAAACCGCCGAAAGGCAATTACGCGGCTTGCCGCCTCTCGTGAGAAGGCAAAGAAATCAAATGTTCAAGTTGTGCTGTGCCTCGGGTTCAAAGGGTGCGGCGAACGCCAATGGGCATAATGCTCATATCTTCATTAATATAGGCTGGTTTTTACCTTGACAACCATTGTTCAAATTGGAGACAATGATTCAACAAACAATCTAAACAAGGATTTCAAGATTTTATTTTTCCAAGTCTCACTCAAACATTGAAATCCCCGCCAACTGTTACATCACGACCTTACCACACACACGGTACAGAAATCCTGATTGGTAGTAGGATTCGGGACTTAACTCTAGGTGCATGCATGCAGTACATAATAAGCAAAGACACTAACTAGTAAAGCCGCTGTCATCGTATATGCATTGTAAATCCCGCGCATGTTGGATGCGCCGTATGGTAACATCCTATATACTACTGTAGTGCTAGGGGGGCTGAGACTGCAGGTTGAAGTGAGGGTATGGGATACGGAGGGGAGCAACTTGGTCAGTCAGCACGATGGGAATGGGGATGGGGATGGAGTAGGATGGTGAAAGAGAAGATGTTACACGGTGGGTACGATGCAGAGGGTAAGTGGCACTGGAGGCTTGGTAACTTAACTTGGTGGCTTTCTTCCTGTCTGTGGTATGCCGTCCCAGGGGCTTGGGGCTTGGGGCTTGGGATGGAAGTTGTATATACGAGGGGTAAATTCACTGGATTATGCTGTGGAAAAGAGCTAAGTTGTGCGTAGGCGTTAGGTAAGTAGTGAATGTGGAGTGATACAAGCGAAGGAACAGACTAGAGGAGTAGAGCGGGAAGGTCGAGGGAAAAGGTAAGGGGGGTGAAGGGTGAGGGGTGAGGGGAATAGAAGAGAAATAAGGAACGGGAAGTGAAGGGAAGGGATTTGGCGGGTTGGCACTATGTAGAAAGGGATAGGAAAGGAAGGGAGATTATGCAGGTTAGGGTAAAGTGAACTAAGGTTATTTACTTCGCGGACTTAGTAAGAGCGGTGAGTCGTCAAGGCTGCTTGCATGCGGGTTTGCCATCTGCAACGGGATAAGAACAAGAACAAAAAAAGAACAGGAATAAGAACTTGTGACAAAAAAGTAAAGTAAGACAAAGTGAATACATACCTGTACAATAGGCTTTTGATTTCGATTTCGATACTGTAATGGAGTGAGTTTATTTAGGTACCACTATTTTGGAATCAGCTTCCCATCTATGATATACTGAATAAGGATGCAAGAAGCCGATGGTACATAACTCGGTACATATATACCCAGCCAGTAAATGTCTACCTGGTAAAAATCAAGATATCGTACGATTCATTCACCAATTGTTTGTTTGTTTGTATTTCTAATTGATAACAAACAGGAAAAATAAATGAATGCATTGGTGTTGCCACCGCCCACGGCTGGTGAATTGAAGAGTGATCGACGATTGAGAGCTATAGGTGAATGAAAAAGGAGGGGAAATCCTACCCGGTACTTAATCCCTATGAGGAAAATGGAGGGGGTAAGGAGGGGCTGATTTAGTTTTTTACATGTGTGAGGGGAATGGAATGGAATTGAAAAAAAAGACATATGAATATGCAGTAGAATAGAGTAGAAAACGGGTGATTTACAATATATGGCCAGGATAGTTGGATCGCTGCAAGGTAAGGTAAGATGAGTGGGGTTGAAATGAGGGGGTGGTATGTGGTGTTCGGGAAATGGTGCCTAGATAAGTTTAGTTTGCATTATATTTAGAGATTACATGGCTGATGCAATATCAATGAATAGCTTGTCATCAACTTCGAATCCCGTATTCGGTTGGTTCTAGATGGCTCTGTTGGTTCTATTGTTGATTCTAGATCAGACTAGTATTCATGTATCATTAATGCTTTTGGAGTTTTCCAACTATGCAGTCACAATCACAATGACCCATCACGCAATCAATAGAACATCTTTTATTCCTTTTCATTTCTTCCTATGTAGTTGAATCCCCAGCTAGCTATTGTACAAAGTTTCAAAGTATAGTATCGACTGCTGTGCTAAAGCAGAAGATGGTAACCTCGA
>JWJA01004576.1:0-38482 GCA_000812885.1 Lanzia echinophila
GCGAGGGGAAACCTCCTCGTCCTCTTCCGAATAGGTATCATATTGATGGACGTCCCGGTCCAGTTCTTCTACGTGTGTCTTGACGTTGTAAAATACCCTTTCGAGACTCGGCTTTTTTTCGCCTGGATTCCGGGCTAGGCCAAGAAGTGTTTCTATCAAAGGATGAACTTGGAACAAAGCATATAATATGCCCTTAGCGCCTTCAATAATGGGGTCAGGGGAGTTAGACTCTCGCTTACGCTCTGGCAAGCTTGATAAACGACGAACATAGGTAGCTCGCTGACCGGCAGAATCCGCAGGGCTTGCGGGACTGGTCGAGCTGTTGCCATTTGCGCCACCTTGCATTGCTGATCCATGACTTAAACCTCTAATGTGTTGACTGTACCGATTTTGTTTCGCTTCTTGTACTGTTTCTAGCTCGGCCAACTTCTTCGAAACAATACCCATACGCCGTGAACGATCCGCTGCACGTTCTGCACGCTCGCGATTATTCGCTGCCAATAGGCTTTCGCTATTGCTGCGGAGTCGCTCATTTGTACTTCCGATGGTAAGTGGCATTACACCAGGTCGTCGCATGGCGGCATTTTGTTGGGAGTAGCCTCGCTGGTGCGATCGTGATGGAATTGGAGGGGGTCTAATTTGAGCTGGCGAGCCAGGGACATCCACTCTTATTGGAAATCGACCACTCACGACACGTTTGAGAGGCCTCGGCGTTTCCGTTCCTTCGCTCGATTCCTCACCACCCGATTCAATCTCCGAACGATCTGCCATTGCCTTCTGCTTCATGAATCGTTTTATCTGGGCCGTTACCGTAATGTCACCCATTTCACCTTCCTGTAGAGCACCATTGGGGGAAGTGGCAGCTTGGGGCTGAAGCACTTCTTTGGGCGGAAATCGTAGCTGATTGCCTTCCAATTTGAGAACTTGAAGCGAAGTCATCTCTGCTAGACACAAGGGCAGCTCCTCAATTCTGTTCTTCTGAATAGATAAGACTTTCAAAGACGTCAAATTGGCTATCTCCGGTGGGAGAACTCGGAGTTTGTTTCGGCCGAGGTCGAGAATCTCGAGTGATACCAATTGGCAAATCTACGTCTAGAGTCAGCGCTCAACATTTTTCTGAAGTGCATTGCTGCTACATACCGGCAGTGGAAATTCACGAATAACGTTATTTCGAACATTCAAATATCGCAAAGACGTGCATTCAGCAAATCTGGGAGGAAATATCGCGATTTGGTTGTGAGATAATGCAAGACTGTAAATAAAATCGTTAGCTATGTAAGGAATGGCAAAAAGCTATTGAGATGCAAGGGGCCGAGAAAACATTCTCAAACCAAACACAAGAATTTAAGAAGATGCAAGTACCCACCGTTCAAGTTCATTTTTGATAATATCCACAACTTCGTCGGGAAATCTCTGTATTTGTTTGTGACTCAGGTCAATAGTTACACCTGGTCTCAACTCATTGCTGACGGCACTGGTCTCTGCAGCTTTTCTCCGATTTTCTTCTAATGCTGTGTTCATCGCTTCTCGTGCCAATGCAATAACCTGCCCTTCTGATCTTGGAATTTGCGAGGATAGGGACGAATTTGATTGTGCATGTCGAACCATAGGACCACGTCGTAATGCGTTCGAATTAGGTGGTGGTCTCGGCATACCACTTCGACCCGACGACAATGTCGCTGCCCCCATAGGAGGACCTGTTGGTCGCTCCATTATAGCGACTGCTGCCGTGAAACCTTTCTTAAAATTGTATTTATTCGACCGTTATCGTGGGGATGCGGAAGAGGATGTTTCAACACTTTCTGGGATCTCGCGCGCGGAAAAGGGACCAGACCTTTAACCTAAACAATTAGAACTCGAAACTTTTTTGTAGAAGCTGCAAATGTGAATAAATCGTAGTTTTTTTTTTACAGAAAATAATTTGGAAAGAAGTAGAATTGAATGAAATCAAAGATTAAAAAATTGTCATCATCATACACATTCGTTGTTCATATTCTCAAAGTTCTTTGCTAAGAAATCATTGAGGCTCTCATCTTTTTTCTTAGATCGTTCAGTATGTTTTGTTATCTTTCCCGACTGTTGTCACATCTGCATCATTTTGGATCTTCGGTAGAGCTTTCCCAAAAGGGTAACGCGTGTCGGCCATCGGCATAGTCGGCCTTTATGTTGATGCAGGTACCGAGCCAAACCCAACCATTCATTGCTTGTTTGTATGATGGTAGGACAGTGATATTCTTCTTGACTTGAGTAACATGGAAAATATACAGTAGGTTTGATCACAACTTCTTGAGGAAGAAGAAGAAGAAGAAGATACAAGAAGATACTGCTTCATGTCCATCAACATCTTCACATATTCCACAACAGTCAGCTACTTTCTAGACTTCTAGTTTCAGAGCTCCTTTCGAGTCAAACTTTTGTTTGGAAAACTCGAAGACTGCATCAATGATGAGAGATACCTAAGTATCTAGATCATCTTGCCCCAACTTCTGAATTAGTCATCGTATGCTCTTGGTAGGACAACTCTCCCTCGAAACGCGTAGGAATGAAGAATTTTCTATGCTGATATCACCCTAAGGTTATAGAGTTTTGGTAAGGGAATCGATCTGGAAAGAGCCAACCTTGAAAATAAAACCAAAGCATCTCTGATACCTGCCAGGTCAAGAGATTGGAAAAGGACACATCTTAATCGCTGTTCTGAGCAACTCAACAAGGAAATTCAATAAGGCAATTGATTACCAAGTAATGGGCCAGGAAGATACATCGGGATATCCATCGGAGAGAGAGGCTCTCCACTAATTGACCCACCATGCCACTTTCGAGGTCCACATCTTGTGTCGATATAGACTTCACACTTCGCCGTATTTTCAAGAAAGCCTCATTCAGGTTAGCTGAAAGCCTTAAGAAACTTCCGGAAAGCTTGCTAACCATATCCAATAGACCTTTACAGCGCGATGTGATTGTTGCTGCATTAGATGGGCATGACGTTTTTGTTCAAGCTGCTACATCCTTTGGGAAAAGCTTATGCTTTCAACTGCCTGCCGTCATTGATCATGGGAGTAAGATATATTCAACTGCCATATGGAGCCTTATCATGTTTGCTGATTTCTCCAGTTACCATTGTCATTTCGCCTCTGCTTTCGTTGATGGTGAGTATAAACTCAATAATTTGCCTTCTTTGTACTCATTGTGATAGACAGATCAAGTGAACGCCCTGAAAGCTTCCGGCATTGTAGCTGGCACAATCAATGGAAATACCTCATGGCCAGACAGACAGAGACTCCTCAGAGACCTTGAATCTGGCCATCCCCTTACAAGGCTTCTTTATGTGACCCCAGAGTATTGTTCTACAGATACGTTCCGAAAGCACCTTAAAACTGTGCACGAGCAGAGAGAGCTTGCTCGAATCGCAGTTGATGAAGCGCATTGTATCAGCGAATGGGGCCATGATTTTAGAAAATCATTTAAAAGCCTATCATGGTTTCGAGAGTCGTTTCCCGATGTTCCTATCATCTGTTTGACAGCTACGGCCACAGAACAGGTTCGGCAGGATATCCTAAGTACTATGCGTCTCTCTGATTCTACTACTTTGAAATGTTTTCGGATGACAACAAATCGAGAAAACCTCCATTATGAAGTGCGCTTCAAATCCGATGATGTAGATCACTACAAAGATTTTCTGCGGTGGTTGAAATTTGTTCATCAAAATCGTGCTGAGAATGCAGAGCGCCGAGCCGAACTTGAACAAAGAAATGAACGTTTGGATAATGTGTCGGGCATTATCTATACCCTTACCAGGCAGAATTGCGAGGACCTTGCCTCCAGATTGAGGCATGATGGAATAGGCGCTAGAGCATATCATGCTGGTCTGAGTAATGAGGAGAAGAATGAAACTTTAAATCGATGGATCAATAATGACCAAGGATACGATGTTATTGTTGCAACAACGGCCTTTGGCATGGGTATCGACAAAGAAAACGTGCGCTTTGTTATTCATTGGCAAATCCCAAAGTCCTTTGAAGGCTTTTACCAAGAAGCGGGACGGGCAGGCAGAGATGGAAAGGCTAGCGTACATATTATGTACTATAGCCGAGAGGATCGCGATAGAGCGTACAACAGGGTTGCAAAAGATGCCAAAGATGCGAAAGAAAAGAGCAATCTGGACCCAAGGATAAAGAGCCTCAAAGCTCTGGTGTCTTACTGCGAAGAAACTGATGTATGTCGACATAAGCTGATCTGTAAGTACTTTGGTGAGGTTGGGGTTATTGCCTGCGATTATGCTTGCGATTGGCATAAAGATGCAAAGGGATTAAAGAGGGCAAAGAATAGTGGTCTGGCTAGCGAAGAGTTTGTGAGCACACAGAGAGAGCTAGGATACTTCGACAATGGTTATGAAGGTTATGACTGATTGGTATGCAATGTAGTTACCTTTCAAAGCGCAAAGAATCCTTGACAAAATGAAAGAACATAACATCAAATGCATGCATATAAAAACCTGTCATTCTATCAATACTTTGATGTTAGGAGCCGTAGTCACTTTGATCAATCCGAATGGAAAAAAGATTAAAATGGAAATCAAAGTAAGAAAGACAATTAATTCCGGGATTGTGGGCTGCTTAGTCGACATACAGCTAATTATGTCCGGGGCAGATCCAAAGCCCTAAGTTCGACGGCCTCATTATCATGGCCGTCAAGGCAGAGAGATTTTGTTTGTCAAACTTATCATTTCTTTGAATTGTGGGCGCCATGGTAAACAATATTTAGTATATAATGCCACCATTCCTCCCACGAATGGTGGTATCAAATCAAGCAGCATCGCCTGACTTTCACATTGGCAAGAATCTCGCTTCACGAATTCATTCTCGGCACGGAAATCGCTTCTTCGGTTACACTCTTGACGCAGAACCGCTACCATGACTGATTTTTTGGCTAAAGTAACCCGTTACGACGGGGGCTATGGAGCACAATCCACAAACGTGATCCCTGTTAATTGCACCACTGGAGCAGGTGCTCTCACAGTTCATGATCTCGCCGTAGCGATCTATCGGCAATTCCTTACCTTTGAAGCTGCCCCTGATCACAATGTTCCTGTAGAAACCGGTGTTGGAGAACATCACTGGATTACAGATCTTGTCCTTCACTGGCCGAACAATGATGTAACTCACTTGACAGATGCCAACGTTGGGAGATTGGTAAGATGTTCCAATCCATACCCCTGCAACTATCATCTTTTACATCTATATCAGCGCATGCTAACAGACGATTCTATATAGATGACAATTATACATGGAGACAATAGGAAAGCTACTCTTGAGGCCCGCGTGCATTGCCACCTTAAAGAGCCTAATGCCACATATCTATACCGACCGCCACCGCGACCACAGAACTGAAACAACCAGACCGCCTGAATGTGTTGGGGGTACAGGACTGGGACTTAGGTGGCAGCCAAACAATCTAGGAACGGCAGCGCTGGGAGTTCTTAGCATCCGAGTCTAGTCTTGCACTGGGTATTTCCTTCTTCTGTTCACTCCCAATCAATGGGGTGAGCATTCTGATGGATGGTGATTTTCGGTTGCAAATGAAGGGATTTGCCAATGTTCTCTAGATCATGATATCAATGAAAATTGTGGTCTCATAATTCATTCTGCTTGACTGTGACTATGAGGTGACTTGCTGACATGAGAATGCTGCTAATAGGTGCTCTAATTCATCAATCACTCTCAATGTCTCAAATCTACTCGATGAATTGAATTTTCGAAATGGAGCTTTTGTCTTTGAACTTTTGATTGTTTGAAAATCACTTAACAATTGTATGGATAGTTATTCCAATCACCGAGTCAAAGCTGAACATTGAGGTGAGGTTTGGAGTTTCAAGGGCGCACGAGTATGCTTATGTATTAATTCTCTACCATATTAACACTGAATGAAAAAACACTGCTCAAGTTTGACGAAATCAAGAAATTTTCATCTTCTGTTCAACGAGATGATCAAATACAAGAAAAGAAAAGAAATGAAATGAAAAACGCCAGCCCAACCTCCAAATCACCATAACCCCTTCTTCACAACAACCATGCTGGTTTTCCTGCACTCTTCACTGGTGCCATCTTCGGGAGGTTCAAGATCTCTCTATGAGGAATCATGGAACGGAATCTCCAGAATAGGTAATTCTCCAAACACTTCTTGACGAACGCCTCCACCTTCCTAACTCTCATACGTCTCTGCAGCTCTCTAAATGCTTCCGACAGCAGCTTTCCATTCTTGTCAAAAGGTCCCTCCCACCATTGTGGTCCTGTATTGCACTGCGCCAAAATTTTCTCCACGAGCTTCTCGTCGAATTTGAGGGGTTCTGGGAAGTGGGCGCCGTTGAATGAGCGAAGGTGGGAGTCATTACTGTAGAGGAATTTTTCATCGAGTGGAACGAGGAGCTTGGCGATAGCGTTGATGTTGGATATTTTGCCGCGGAGATAGACAATTAGTAATTGCGCAGGAGGGAAGCGGTACGCTGCGACGGTCTTATTTGGGATGAAAGAGGAGGCGGTTGAGGATATAGAGTCAATGCTGTCGATGCTGTCGCTGCGGTCTTTACTTTTTGGTGAGTGAGCTTCGTTACCGATATCTGCAGATGCGGGTTGTAATGTTGTGATTATAGGGTTTCCCGTCGTCTCTGCGGATATAGGGCGTTGCGGAAGCGGTTGAGAAGATTGCTGAGGAAATACCATGGGATTGCCAACTATCATTGGAGTGGGTGTGAATGTTCTGGGAGTAAAAGGTCTTGGTGTGGAGGTGAACGCTCTGGGAGTAACAGTTCGTGGAGTAACAGCTCGTGGAGTAACAGCTCGTGGAGTAACAGCTCGTGGAGTAACAGCTCGTGGAGTAACAGCTCGAGGGGTAACTAGCCTTGGAGTAATTGGTCTTGGAGTGGCGACCCTGGAATCGGGCAATGCAGATAGGTTGAAAACGCCAACAGTAGTGGATTCTATAGAGGAGTCATCTTCTGCGCTCTTGTCACTTTGATTATCGGAAGTTTCGCTGGAATCGTCGTTGAGTCTGGGATCGTACCCGTGCATGCTGTCCCGTCTCTCTCGCGCTTCGCGTGCCTTGATTTTTGGGAATATTTCCTCTTCTAGATATTGTTGAAATGCACCTTGGTTGCTTCCTCCGCTAAGTCTCTGATCCTCCCCGCTGCTGGCATATTCGTCATCGTATGAATTACCTTGCTCATCCTCCTCAATGCTTTCCCCTTTATTTTGCTGTCTTCTGTTATACTCTCGAACCCCTTCACTAACTCCCTCAAATTTGCTACCATCTGTAGCTTTCTCTGCCCCTTTGGACCGCATCCTTCCCCTAGCTTCACAATATTCATCATCATCTCTCTTATACTCGTCTAGGGGATTTTGGTATTCGAGGTCATATTTGTCTGCAGCCTCACTCATATCCTCTGCCCCAGACTCGGTTTCCGTTCCGTCGCTCTCGGATTCAAACTCAATCGGCGGGGTATCTAGCAACCAATTCTCAGGCGATGGATCAAACAATGGGACGCCATAATAATCTGAATAGTTGGTTTCTAGATCAAAGCCAAAAGGCTCCCAATCTGCCACAATATAGAAAGGCGTAGCAACATCCAACAACTCTTCCAATTTCCATGGTTGTTCAGTACTGTCAAACAACCTTCTGATTCTGTTTTGCTCAGGTTGCGTGTCTGGGGGCAACGGCGATTCAATACAAATCTGCGAATGAGATGGCGAATAGCAAGCTGGCGTATTTGCGGGGATTTTATAGGTGGTGCGAACAGCATCGACAACAACTCCAGCTTTGTAGAGGTTCTTAAGTTCAGCTGTGGATAATGCGTAAACGTGCTTGGGAATATATTCTTCTTCTGGTTCTTGGGTCCACTCTCCTGTTTCTTGAGCACGATCTAAGATTATATATGGATTGTCTGTATCAGGATTGTACCCTTCGATGTGATACCCAAATTGCTCAGGTTGGGCCCAAAAGCGCCTTAACTGTGCGTGGCGTAGATCAGGATCGCTGTCGTTCCAAGGTAAATTAAATGCAATTGAATTGCGCGCTTCTGTATCTTCTCGGTTTTCGTTATCATCGCCCTCGCTCAACAGGTGAGTGGAGGTGTTTGCTTTTGCTTCAAATAGTGGAAATTCTTCTGTCGAAGGACTGTTGGAAATTTCAGTATCCAGATCGAGATCTGGAAAGGCTTCTGTTAATGTAGAATTGTCGAAATACCCGACATTTGGATCGAACCGCGGAAATTCCTCCATGGTAAGACTATGGCCAATTGTAAATTATAATTGTTGCTCAGGATGTTTTTTTTTAATTTCCTTTTTTTGATTTTTTTTGTCTTTTTTTGTTTTTTAACCGACTTGACCAACGACTTCACCTCGTCAATCTCGTCTAATCTCCCTCCCCCACCACCATTTAAAAAAAAATCATTATTGTCGGCTTTGGAACCCAAGGCTCCGCAGGCCATCCATCAGACTTCTGAGTTTGCTCTTTTGTGGTTCCTCGGGTCCAATACGAGGGTTGTGCGATTTGTCCATACTGGACAACGATTTTGTGCGCTTTCGATGGAGCTTCCTGGCGCCCTTCTTGGCCTTCTTCTTGGTTCCCTTGATCAAATCGCCCAATGCCACAAGCGAATCATCCAAAGCATCCTTCGCCTTCTCCTTCCTGCTTCTTGGGAGCGAGGCATAGACGCGAGGAGTTGGGTCGTTGGGGTTTGCAACCGAAACAACCCGGGAATCCTGGTATGCAATTCTCTTGCTGCTTGTCCACACATTGCTAAAAAAACGTCGGACTATTAGTAATTTCTCGTTACCTCTGCCGCATATGAGGGGGCAAAAAGGTAAGAAGGAAAGCAGTAGGAGCGAACAGTTGCAATTGTAGATAGCCACCCACCAGTGGGTGCAATAACTAACTCATTAACCATCCTCAAAGTCTCAAACCAACTCATTAAATCAAAGATCTAAACAGTAGCTTTTTGATTTGAGAATTTGATTGTCCAATCCAATTTGATGATTGGTATTAGCAACATCCTCAATTATTCAACAAAAGTTGAGCATTGAGGTGAGGTATTGTATTGAGAGGCTGGTTAATGAATTATTGCATTCCCTGGCGACCGAAACATGAAGACTGTAAACTGGGTAGGTGGGAGAAGAGTGCATAGAATCGGAACTGGAGATGGGGAATCTGGAGATTGTGGGTTGGGAATATAGGAGGGGAGTATATCGGATTGGATTTGGGGATGGGGAAATTGGTGGTTGTAGGTTTAAAGATAGGAGAAGAAGGTATGAGATCGGCATCGCTGTGGATAGTAATTTTATGGTTGTGAGTCGGGAATATAGGAGGAAAGTAAGAGATCGAGATAACTGCGGATGGAGTGTTTGGTGACTGTGTGCTGCAAGGATAGGAGGAGAGTATGTGATGTCGAGACCACTGCGTAGAAAATGAAATTTGCCAACATAGATTGAGATCGGAAACATCTAAAATGAGAGGAGTAGAGACTCACGCATAAGTGGTCTGGCCTTGACCAGAGGGGACCGAGCGACGATTCTCGCGTGAAGCCATTAAACACCGAAGATACGCTGCGCAAAATCGGAAATTATCGAAAGAGTCGAGATGCGAAGATAGAAGGGGGTATTGTGGCAAAGAAAAAAAAACCTGTGGATATCAAGATCGTTGTAGGAAATTGCAGATAGTTCAAGAAAATGGAACTGTTGTGGGAAAAGCAATGGGCTTTGAAGATGGGTCGGGGTCGTAGTTGAAGGGTCAATGAATTGGGAATGGTGGAGGGCAAGAAGAAATAGTAGAATGGGTGGCAGCCAAAACAACCGGTATTGTTTCGCGAAATGTATTGGCCGAGATAAGTATAAGCGAATTTGGGCGAATGATAAGTGAAAGAGAGTAACGACCGAGATATAATCTTGAATAGCTGAAAAAACCCTTGATTTTGTACTTGTTTATCATTTTGTCTTCCTTCCCCAATCTAGTCACGATAACGCCAACCGCTATGCTTGTTTAGACCCATTTGTACAATGCTTAAGATCGCTTCGATGAAAAAGTTTCCTCCATGTTATGCTTCAATTTCCTTTTCCTCCACGATTTCATTAATCACCCAGGCCTTTGCGACGCCATCATCCCCAGTTGTCACAATCATTTCTTCGCCTGACTTTTTGCCGCTATCAAACCTCATGCACCAAGTGGCATGATTGATTTCGTAAGGTCCATGAGCGCCGTCCATGACACAGAGCACGACCCACTCCTTTTCGATGGTACCACCCACACTACTTCGACCTTTCGTACGTTCTTCGTAGACAGCAACCTTACCATCGCCACCAGTAGAGACAACTCGACCCGAATTCTTACTCCAGCTAATGCTGTAAGTTGGAAGATCGTGTACCTTGGGCAAAGTTGCTGTGCATTCCCATGTCTCATTTGCTTGTTGAGGACGCATAGTACTTGGAATTCCAGAGTTGAAATAAGAGGGCTTGTTGGGTGGAGGTGGACTTGGTACTCGAGACCATACTCTAATAGTCATATCTGCTGAGGCAGACATAAGTCGGGGTGTAGGTGGTACCAGTTCGTCTCCTGCAGCGCCTGTTGATTCCAAACAAACAGTGGGTTCCCAGTCCAGGCTCCATACGGTACCATCATGTCCTTCCAAAGTCGCAATAGCGCCCCATTCTCCTTCTTCATCTTCTCGATATAGAATGATCGAGTCATCATAACTGCCACTTGCAAGAACTTCTCCATTTCCATCATCGCTTCTCCAACAGATACACTTGACATCTGCATCATGTTCGTTCAATACTGCCACTGTCTCAAACTCATCTTCATCTTCGTTACCTACTTCTTCCCAGATCCAAACTGATTTGTCTCTGGAGCAAGATGCCAACCATTGTCCGCTAGGAGAATAAGCAACACTCTTGACTTCAGACGCATGCCCTTCAAGCACAACAGAGAATTCCCAATCCTCGCCATCGTCAGAAGTAGAGCTATCATCACCTCCATTCATCAGTTGCGGCTTCTTCTGAACGGTTCCATCACTATCAATTTCTACTTCCAACTCTCCGTCATCTGAGCCTTCCTTATGGTCTTCTTTTCTCCTCCAGACGCCCAACGTTGAGTCGAAACTGCCCGTGGCTATGGTCAATGCAGCGCCCTTTCCGGAGTTTGGTTTCCATGTCGCCGATCTCACACTTTTTTCGTGTCCGCCCTCCAAGGTGGAGTGTAGCGTGAAATTGTTCAAGGAATATACCCGTACCGTTTTATCGGAAGTCGCGGTTGCGATCAGAGGAAGGTTATTGGGATTTGGTATTGAGACCCAAGCTCGAGATGATGCTTTGGGCTTAAAATCTGCTAGATGCTGTATTCGCAGCTTGGTTTGTAAATGAGATGCCATTTTGTGTTGTGGAGGGGAAATTGAAGGATGGAGGGGGAGGGGTAATTTATTTCTTATCGTAAAAAAGATCCTTGAATCTAGAACTTTGATGTGGAGGAGATCATAGAAGAATTCCATATGGTTGAATAGGCGAAACGGTAGAACTATTGCCCGTGCTCCGAACCAAAGCAATCATCGAAGCTATAACCGAAGTTATGCCTGTGTTCTAGCGGCCGACTCGATATGATATTGGACATCAACCATAACTCCATATGCATATTACCAAGAACTACATTTTTCAAGTCACAGTTGACATTACTTAACTTATGTATAGTTACTCTATATACCGTAGGTTGGTTGCTTAGTAGGTAGGTGGTAGGTAATATATACCTAGATGAATTACTACTTTGTCTGGATATGCCTTAACCATAAATTATAAAGGATCACAGCTGTATTGTATAAAAGTAATTAGTTCTATTGGCCATCAAATGAGATCTAAGAAGGCCAGTTTTGACACTCAGCTACCTACCTAGCTAGTATCTAGGTAGTATCTTGCTTGATTGCAGGGAAGGAGCAAAAAGGAGATGCTTTCGGGTCTCTCATATCTGGAATGAAGTTATTTCAAGAAGGAACGAAATGGAGAGTGACTTCCTTTGAGTCTCCCAAATTGGATCTACATTGATTTAAATATCTGTTAAGGTCCAAGGCCGAGTTTCCTGTCTCTTCAAGCTCCCAGCATTTCATTTTCCACATATCATTGAATCATTATTTTTGGTTATTTATATTTATTACATTAGCTAAATCTCTCAGGTCTTCACAAGCATTCGTAAATCCGGTAATCATGGGCCTACCTATGGTATCTTATCCAGACGTCTCACCGTCTGAAGGCCCCCCCAGAAATAGGCGGCCTGCTGATGCTAATGGAGAAGCAAATGGTTCTCAACCAGCTATTGAGGATGACTCTACACCCGAAGAAAACCCCCCTAGAGTTGAGAATGATCAGCTTTATAGACGTTTTCGAAGAGCACGAATTTTCAGGGGTTCAAATTTTGATCGAAGTAGAAGTCCTTCCCAACCGCCGCCTGTGCCTTCACCCCATGCCCAAAATATGACAGAGCCACGGCAAGCAACGCTATCTCTAGAACTTCACCGTCCACCTCTGTCAAACATACGACAAATTCATCCCCTAGATTCTCCTAGACACCGTTTACAGTATGCAGAACAACGACAACCCATGTCTAGGGTACGAGATCAGGAATGGCCGCCTTTGACCCTGGTGCGCCGTCTACAAATTGCGGAAGATCGATTGCTCAGTTCATTAGATCCACCACAACGGGACAATCCCAGGCTAGAACTTGGAGAACAAGAAATGTATTTGACTCTGCAACGCCGTCTACAAAATTCAGAAGAGCGATTAATTGGCCCACACCTTTTGCTTGCATTACGTCGGGCGGCAAGACAATATCACTGGACTCTAGAACATCGTGTAGGACGTACAGAAAGCATAGCAGAAAGTCTTCGGCAACACGACGAGTATTGGGATGTGGAAGATCTTACAGGAGTTGACGGACAGCGAAGACCCACAGAACTTCGGGGGGAAGCACGTCAGAGATCGGCGCAACGACTAGCCTCGTTTCGGGAGACAGAAGCCAGGTTTTGGGACTCCGAAATAATGTTTCGTGATGCAGATCAACAAGGTATCCGTGTCAGATTAGAAATGCAAAGACAACAAGCAGCAGAAATGCGTCTGGAGCGAGAACGGCGAAATGACCTCAGTGTGGACGATAGAGAACAGCAACAAGACATGCATATGGATCTGGACAACCCTCAAGAAGTTGCAGAAAATCCACGACAAGTATTACAGCAAGCAGGAGCCAGGTCTCCGATGTCAGAAGTCAGGCGTTATATGATGGCGGCCAGGGTTTGGGGGGAATTACAACAAGCTATAGAAAGACGAGCAGCATTGCGTCGGGAGCTAGAGCCACGAAATGACCTCAGTGTAGACAATGGAGAACAGCAACAAGACGTGCATCTGGATCTGGAGACCCCCCAAGAAATTGTCGAGCCTTCACGAGAACGCATATTGCGGGAGGCAAGCGCCGGGATTCGGGAAATATCAGCTGGGTTCCGGGAGTCAACAGACAGGCTTGAGGAAGCAGTACGACGGCAGCGAGAACCACAAAATAGCCTCCTACAACCCACGTTTTCCATGATGCTATCGCCTATACCGGCAACCGCTGCAGACAACATAAGAGCAGATGCAGTCAGTATTACACAGCCTGCCACAATGCCTGCCAATCGTTCTGCAGATCATACAGTCTCTCACGAAAACGGTGACACTTCGAATACAATTCGCGATGAATTTTTCTCTCTTCTTTCGCGAGCTTCCGCACGCGCCAATGTTAGCAACGCAAGAATAGCTCCTCAGAGAGACGAAGAAGCTGAAGAATCGCCTGGTCGCCAATATTTGATGAGACTCGTAGATGGAGAATCGCCTGGTCGCCAATATTTGATGAATCTCGTAGATGGAATGAGGGAAGCAGGTCATCCAACCCAACCAGTTCCTGACGTGGCAGTGTACAGCATCATCAATGGGCTCACAGCGGATTCTCCTGTTGCTTCGACACTAATCGAGGGTCTAACCGAATCTTTGGTTGTATATCGAGATCGGGGAGTACGGCTTCGTGGAATATCTCGATATGGAGATCCAGAAGAGCGCCGTGTTCGTAACCTTCTTTACGCAGATTTTAGTTGGTCAAGGCTGGCTCCATTGCTGATTCGACTATTCGAAGGCGTGAGACTCGCGTCCCGATGATCCTCCGGTTATGCCAGCAAACTCTGTGGGCTGCCTAATTCTAGTCTTCAAATTTCGTGCCTTGCTTGTCCTGTCAATTGGGCCCCATTGCGGTTGAGGGAATAGGAGACATGGATTGTGGAACTGTCAGTACTATATCATGCCATAGGCCATGGAGATGGGTCTGGACGTGGAAAATTGTATATCTGTTAGAATCCTCATCTCGCTGAGCAATCTGGGGACCTTGGATCAGCGTAGCTCTATAGCGTAATTATACTAGCATACACACAGTACAAATAGCAATAGATGAATTGTATCCTTTCCATCATTTCCAATCCTGAAGTTGTTATATCATGCTTAGTGGAAGCACAGCGATTTCTTGAACAGCGATGCTAGCGGCGGTGCTTTCGTATCCATCTTTAACCAAAACCATATATGTGAGAGTATCTGATGCATATGCCAGAATGTATAGCATTTTGAAGGCAGAGATGTAACCCAGATGATCTATCCCAATACTATGTATGCATATTTGATATATTTACAGTGAGATGCACCTGTGGATGTACCAGTGGAAGCACTAATTCATGAGCCCCTTTCAAAATCTCAAATCAACTTCATAAATCAAATTTTAAATAATAAGTTTTAAATCTGACTTAATGACTTATATCAAGAATCATTTTAATTACTAAATTAAAGTTGGACGTTAAGATCTAGATTTGTAAGAGTGCTGGTTAATGAATTACTGCACCCACTAGTGATGTGAACAGTAAAGTTCACAAAATTGAAAGTCGCTGTTTCCAAAATCTGCTTTATACATCTACGAGCATACGGAGTAATACCTACCTAGGTAGGTAGGTGTGTACGTGCCATGGAAATCTATAGTTCTTGTGTTCGAATAATTGACACAACCGCCAGGCTTCGACTGGCCTAGCTCGATCAGCGAAGGCAGCGAGGTCCCCGCAAGACTATTCATGATAGGCAGTAGATACATAGCGTTTGCATATTCACCTAAAGGTTCAATACCCGAACAGCCAATACCCATCAGTTGTTTGATTTGTCCGAACAGCAGAGCTTCAACCCTGAAGCACAAGTTTACTCTCCCTAAAATTCTGACAAACGGTTGCGCCAGCGATGCTAGCAATGCCAGTTAAAGGAGACATCGCAACGTCAAATCAACGAGAGGTACCGACCGATCTTACTATCTACTACATCATTCGAATGCTAAGGCTTGATAGACGAATGAATGGGTATATCCCTGGTATGAAGAGCTTGATATGTAGAAATCTGCTCACAGAACCTTCAAGCACCATCATGATAGGTAATATCCCAGTTTATCAGGTGAATGCGCACTATGTACTTAACTTCGCTAGGTAGTAGTGATTCGTCCTTAGGCGTAAAATATATTTGGATCAGTTGACCAAGATTGAATATTGATGAGTCAAGCGCGCAAATACACCAAGTGATTTTTCAGTAAGAAACCAAATCATTGAGATACATTGAAACCTTGAAAGTGGTTCATGAGTTACTTGTTGTGCTCCCTAATGACTGATATTGGCATTATGGCAACCATTAATCCTTTGGTTATTAAAATGTGGCCATTTATCAAACATTACTCTGCCTAAAACTGAGCTAGAGTAACCAAACTAGACATTTGGCCAAAATAATGTTGGTTTGCTAGTCCGTCCAATTTTCGGCACGATATACTTTCGGAATGCGCGCCTTTTTCTTACCCTTTACATCCGATACTGTTTCTTCGCGCATGTACACTTCCCCCTTCCGCATAATAGGTTCAAACTGATCTAAATCCTTGAATTCGAACGCAACCTCAAAGAACTGCTGAACCTTGCTTTCACCAGTCCGACGCTCTTGATTTTGATTTGGTTTCCACCCTCGGCTTAACCTCTCCTGGCGAATCTGTGGCCGCAGTAATTTTCCAAAGTTTCCTTTCCTTCCACCACGCGCATCAATCTCCTTTCGTTTCGCCTCATACCAGCCTTCAGGCTGCTCTTTTGGCCAAGCTGTTCGGGGATCGATATGCCCCCAGATCTGGGACTTTGCAAGTTCATTCGGGTTAGGACGAACGTTTTCTTCTTTCTCAATCTCTGCTTGCACTTGAGCCTCATGTTGCTTCCTCAGAAAGTTATCCAGTTTACTTGAATCGTAAGTCTTGCATCTCAACTGCCGTTTGTATTCGATAGTCTGTGGATCGTAGTCTCCGTAAAGCGGCGCGGATCGTTTCAGCTCCAATAAATCCGCCTCATTTTGCGAAGCCGCAGTACCTCGTAGAGGCAGGGACGATACTGCTGTTGGGGATGATGCGGTGCCAATGTTGTTCGAGATAGCAGCTACGGTTGAGGCATCGACATGGGCATCTGGCTTATCATTTCCGACAAAGGCGAATGTTGGACGCGGTGATTTCTGATACTCCGCTCGGCTAGGTGCGTCCAGAAATCCGTTGGTTTCTTTGTCTATGACATGTTCATTCGTGATATCGGTGGACGGGACACCAGATAAAGCCTCCGAGGCCTTGACGGAAGTGTCGCTAGGCTTCTCAATTGGCGCTGGGGGATAGTCAAATTGCCCCAGATAGACGGGTGAAGTCGATCTGCTTCTGATAGTATTTTGTGCTAAGCTTTCTTGCATGGCTTTGATCTCCCCTGCGATTTGATGACCAGGGCTATCGTCAAGTATGACGGGCGGCGGCGGCTCATAGTCTGGAGATGGCGGTTCATATTCTGGAGACAGTGTTTGACCTCGGCCTTGAGCTTTCAAAGGTCTAATGAGTTAATCAGGGAGTTGCATATCAATCAGAAAGGATGATCTTACTCGCAAAACGTGTTATTGGTGGAAGTAGTCTCCTCTGGGTGTACCAGCTTATGGGTAGATCTAGATTTGAAAGACAGTCCAGCATAAACAGGAGGTGGCGTCCTGGGTCTAGTTCTTGTCGGTTCATGCGCGGGATGAGGGTGCTGTGTCTTCTTCGCAGCCTTCTTGTCGAATTCTGATTGTCCTATGAGAGTGCGCTTCGCTGGTGGCGGTTGAAAATCTTTCTCATTGTCGACTTTCTTACCACTCGACGCGCGTTTGCGCTTGAAATGGCGATCATTGATGGAGTTCGATGGGGGAGTAGCTTGTACTTGAGCACGCCTCTGTTTAGCCAACTCGTCTTTCTCATGTATGAAGCATTTGCTAGGCTCAACGCCAGATCTATTGGGAAAGACGTATCTGACAGGCGTCTTACAACCAGCTACATCGCAAGTTTTGTTCTTTGAAGTCTTTTCGCTCATATCTTTCCCAATGGCTTTCCTGTCACACCGAGTACAATTCCAGTCGTCTCTGTTGAGTTTTAGTTACTATTGATGTCTAATTAAAAGCTGCTTCAACGAGGCTTGTGGGAAAACAAAGTTTCACTTACGTGAGATTTGCGATAATACGAGGGTTATGACAAGTCCGATGGTATCGGGCTCCACATAACGAGCACGTATATAGCTTATCCAGGTGTTCAGCGTCACGCTTGCATTTCAGACATTTTGTTCTCTTGCTATTGGTTGACATCGAAGCCACGGAGCTCGATTCATCAAAGTTATCTTCAGGTTGAGTGGGCAACTAACTAGTCAGTTAGCAACTTTTGGGTCGGATCTTGTCTTTGCATAGTAATGTAATGTGAAAAAGTTGTGTGTCTCAGGTCTTTTCAGTTTTTTAAATAGTCGTCAAGCTGCTTGCTTAAGCGGTTATGCATTGTCATACCGCATTGTCGCATTCCTCAACTATGCTCCAACGAATGCTAAGGTTCCCCGGTAACAAATACTGCCTGTACCCTTTCTCCACCGCAGCCTTTGGTCATCCGTCCTTGAGTATGGAGACGTATAACTCCAAATAGCGGTAGTGTCAAAAACATTGATTTGCCCTCAGATTTCACTGTTGAAGCTAATTGGCTTGAGCAGGAACAGTCTTGCCTGAATCGAAGGACTGCTACCAGATTTCCACAAAAGTAGAACGAAGTGTCCTCAGAAATAACAACGATTTAAATAAGCCAAAGCAAAACCAGCAAAAGCATTTTGAAGCAGTCGGACCTTTTACCAGATAGTCATCATTGACACAAATTTGCTGTAGAGAACGAAAAGAAATCATAGGATTCAAACTTACAGTATCATGTTTTCCGTTCCAAGAGAAGGAGTGATAATTGAAAATGGAACCAGATGCTGAGTTGGGCTTGGTATTAGGATTCATGATCTCTAGTGAGCTGAGATCGCGAAACCGCGCGAAATAGCCATGAGCTCCAGAAACGTTGTTTACGTGAACATAATAGGTTTGGATGTCAAAATAGAAGAGAGATATTAGACAGTACTTGATAAAGAAAGACTGGCAAGCTCCCAGGCACTAAAAAGCATTATAGTATAGTAAATTCTTGTGTGTTGTGTTGTGTTGTCGTAAGGAGAGGTGGAAGATGGAAGGTAGGATTGAATGGACTGAATTGGATGCTAGGTAGTAGTAAACACCAACTGCGATATGATGCGATGCTTTTGTACTCAACGCACGGACCTCATGATTTACAGACCGCCTTTAAATCTGCTAGATGTGGTATAGTGGGGTCGATCAGAATCAATTGAAGGACACAACTACATTTATATAGCTTTCATGGAACATCAGTGTTATTAATTTTCTAAAGCCCTGCGAACTCGCACATTCTTTTGTAGGAATCTAATGGATTTTTTGAAGTCTGCGGTCGCTTCCGCGATATCAAAGGGACCTCCTTTTCCTTATACCTTCGGGGATCAAGTTGATATAGAGCAATCCATCTGGAAGTTATACAACGGGACTAGAAGAGTACGAGAGAACGGGTATTAAGTAACCAGAAGTTGAATGTTAATGAGAACTTATAGGAAGATGGATCGAATTGTAGCATCTTTTCTTTTGACATACCTAACAACAAAGCTCGATTACCATTAGCCAAAAATGCTGTTAAGAAGCTCCGAACCTTGCGACACCCTGGAGTTATCAAAGTGCTGGATACAGTAGAGGTATGGTTAACTAAAAGTTCAATTTATAGGAGAATATCTACTCACACATATCGGCCAGACCGAGACCTATATCTATATTGCTACAGAGAGAGTAGTCCCACTAAGATGGCACATGAAAAGAAAGAGTATGAGTCCAGAAACATTGAAATGGGGTTTATCTAGCATCGCTGTACGTTCCTATAGCACGAGGGACGTTGCGACAGGACTAATTCGAAGCGTAGCAAACAATCAAATTTATCAACGACGAAGCATCTTCGGTTCATGGCATGCTCCGCGTCGGGTCTATATATACAAGTGAAAGTGGAGAGTGGAGGGTTGGAGGGTTCGAAGTTCTCAGTAGTATGAAGGATCCTGAAGCCATCATATACGTGAGTCCTACCCAGGAAGAGACATGAGGCCTCAGGAGCTAAATGTTTTAGAACTATGGAAGTCTAGTCCCTGATTCTCGAACGTACACACCCCCAGAATTGGCGACCTCAGGATGGGATGCTATAAAGAAGCATCCGGTTTATGCGACAGATTCATATAATTTCGGCACTTTTATTTTTGAGGTCTTTAATGGCGCCTTTACGGGAAGTGAGCAGGCCGGGCAGACGAAGAACATTCCTCCGACAATGCAATCAAGCTACAAGCGTCTGGTCAACAGTAATCCTAAAGCACGCCTCAGTGTCGGCCACTTCTTAGAGCAGGGTCGTCGAAATGGAGGGTTTTTTGACACTGCGTTGATCAAGCTTAGTGAAGGGGTGGATAGTCTTGGTATGAAAACCGAGGCAGAAAGAGAGGAATTTCTCAGGTAACTCTGCTCCCACAATGCCAATAGATTTGGGCTGATGTTTTGACGAAGTGGTCTTGATGAATTATCAAACGATTTTCCCGAGGATTATTTCAAAATGAAAATCCTCCCTGAGTTACTCAAATCGGTTGAATTTGGTGGTGGCGGCCCGAGGGTGTTTGGCGTCGTAATGAAGATAGGCACAAAACTTTCGGATGACGATTTTGAAGCTAAAGTGACACCTGTTGTCATTCGGTTGTTCGGTAGTCCAGATAGAGCTATTCGGGTGTGCCTTTTGGATAATCTCCCTCTTATGATTGACCGTTTGCCACAGAAAGTAGTCAATGACAAGATCTTCCCTCAAATGGTAAGATAACTCGAAAAAACAACCCCTCTCACGTTAACTGATATGCTTTTTAGGTCACTGGCTTCACGGACCTTGCACCAGTAGTGCGAGAGCAAACAGTCAAAGCGGTATTGACAATCATCGGAAAGCTGTCTGACAGAACTATTAATGGGGAGTTGTTGAAATATTTGGCCAAGACCTCGAATGATGAGCAACCTGGTATTCGAACGAATACTACAATTTGTCTGGGGAAAATAGCTAAGAATCTTGGAGCCAGTACAAGGACGAAAGTCTTGATTGCTGCTTTCTCACGCTCACTTAGGGATCCATTTGTTCACGCCAGGAATGCAGCATTGTTGGCACTGGCTGTTACATCTGAATCCTTTAGTGATGATGATTGCGCAAATCGAATTTTACCTGCATTATGTCCTTGTCTTATTGACAAAGAGAAGCTTATTCGAGACCAAACTAACAAGACAATGGAGACATATCTACAACGTATCCGTAAGTCTGCTGCGGCTATGCCCGACACAGTTCTTCCACCGCCGAGTACCGGAGAATCGAATTCATTGTCCGCACCACGAATGAGCACCCCACAACCAAGCGACGCAGGCTCAACTTGGACTGGTTGGGCTATTTCGTCATTCACCAATAAAGTTTCTGCGGCTGCTGGTGAAATCCAACCCACAAGTGGCACAGCCACGCCACAACCAGAAGTGCGACCCACCTCAGCACCTCAACGCCCAGCTCAATTGACCGCATCCGCATCAACGCTGCACCGCCAAGCAGTAACATCTCCATCTGTATCCACATCTTCCGCAAATCAAGGGTACTTCGAAGACCAGAATGCGGGCGATGATGATTTGGAAGCATGGGGTAATATGGAAGAACCAGATTCTTCCTTTGATGCGCCTAACGAAAGTGCACCTAAACCTGCACCCAAACCTGCCTCTAAACCGTCGGCTTCAAATCCATTCGATGATAATGGTGAACCAGATTTTGCCGGATGGATAGCAGCTCAACAGAAAAAGCCAGGACCTCAGAAAGGGTTACCGAAAGGGTTAGCAAAACCTGCGATAAAGACTAACGGAAGACCTATATCTTCTGGGAAGGCAGCTACTACAGGAACAATTGGAGCAAAGAAACCTATTGCAACAGTTGCCAAACCGAAAGTGGCCAAAAAGATCGAGACAGCTCCTAAAACTACGGACGATGATGATTGGGGTGAGGGCTGGTGATGGAATGTCTTTGTGGCGTTAAGGGAGGCGGATTATATGAGCATTAGCGGGAAGGCGTTTTTCCTCTTGGGATAGGACCGAAATACCTACTAGATCACGTATTCGAATTGGATGAAGGGTAGATAAATGTAAGATGTGTATAGGACTGTGGTTATAAGACCCTGTTGAGGTGTTCATTCGCTATTGGTGGAAGAAATGTGTAATGCGGAAATTTGCCTCCAATTTTCAATGTGGCTGAGGTAAGCTTAAAGTATATGTCGCAAATCTAACTCGACATAGCTTTTCCCATGAACCCATCTTCAGCTTGTTGCATGTCTGATCAGACAATATTTGGAATCTGTTAAGACCATTGCAGCTCGAACAAATAAGCAATGTCTCATAATGTACACTTATAAGTCTTACGCCTCGTACACGCATTGAAAGTACATGCACCAAACTTGAAGACATCAGAAGACCTATACTTGCATATGATATAAATTATTCAGACATCTAACAAGCTTTCCACGCCCTTGCCTAACACAGCCCTTCGGTTCTCCTCCCACTTTATCCACGCCATCCCTTGTAACAAACAATCAGCCAGGTCGTCCAGTTTTCCCATGCTCTCTTTCTTTTTCTCTTCTTCAGTCTGCGCTTTCATTCCCTTGACTCTTCCAGCTTTTCTTGCCCATTTCTCCACGTACCTCTCCCTAACTTCCTTTACTTCCTCGCTACCCATAACGACCACACTCTCCTCCTCCAACCAATTCCTTACCAAATCCATTTTCATTCCCTTATTCCTTGCCTTTGCCTCCTTCGTATTCCTCACTTTCTTGAATACCTCCACCTCTTCCCCGCCCTCGACCTCTCCTCCCTCCTCCGCAACCCAAAAAGCTCCAACTTTCCCCGGCGTCACCTCCTTCACTTCCCCATCCCAAACACCTTCCTTTCCCAATGTCTGCAGTATAGCCCAGAGCATACTCTCCAACATATTGACTCGTACCGTCCACTCAAAAATATGTTTACTCCCCATCGAGCGGAATCTCTGCCGTTCAATCAAAACTAACGTCGGAGCAAGCGGCAGCATATTATTGCGCAATAAATTGTAAGCAGCATTCGAGAGAACCGCCGGCGCGAATTCATTTATAATTTTCTTTTCTGGGTCTGCATTCTGGGGGAGCAGAGAAACTTTCTGCCAGGCGTGCAGAATTGGTAGGGGCTTCTTGCGGATGGATTTGGAGACGGGGATTTCTAGGAGACAGTATGCGAGATTGCGAATTCCCATATCTATGCTCAAGATTCGGATTGGTTTTGTTTGTTTTGTGGGAAAGGAAAGGTTGGGAAGTTCATCGTGAATTCGTTGTGTGAGGAGGGCTTTGGTGCCCGAAACTGAGATGCCGCATTTGAAAGCGATTTGTTTAAGTGCAGCGACTTTGAGGGTGGTGGGAACGGTGATGGCCATTCATGATCGTAGTTATGGGTTAATTGATTCAATTTGTTGTATTGAATCTGTATCTTTTGAGATGAAAATCGAAGAGATCAAATTGTGTGCGGGAACGCGTTCCGCGTTTGATGCAAGGCTGCGCAAACTTAACCTCAGCCGGTCTCGATGACAACAATAAGAAATATAGGCAACTAAACCCGATCCAAGTTGAGGCTCTACATACCTGATACCTCTAGATAGATAGATTCAAAGAAATGACAACACCTACCTTTCCAGCAGTAACACAATATCAGACGGCCGCCCCTGATTCTAGAACCTCAGCCCTGGTTCTACCAATTTCCCGGGATGGATGACTAAGGTATCGATCGACCCCTCAAAATCACCCAAATGGAAGATTTGGAATTCACAAGGTCAGCTCTACAAGAATACGAGAATTCCAAATTGAGATAAAAATAACTCAGAATAAGATATATATATTTTGACAAATTTACTTATAAATCAAGTATTTCATTACTTAGAAATACCACATACTACATACATATGAAAATCCCTATTACCACCGTGTCCTAGGTGTATACCTTGTGAGGGCAGGTAGAGACTTTTAGCCTCGGGTGGAGGGGGTAGAAAATAATGTAAATTCTTCACAACAGCTGCAGCCTCAACTCCACCAGATTTCATAAAATCCACCCACAAAATTCGTGTCAAAGGTAGAGATTCTAGATTGCTGTATCATTTGTAATCAGGTCCGTAATCTGAAAAGCCCAAGCACGTCACTCTAAAGTCCCTACCTTAAGCTACGTAGCACACATCCTTGACAACCTCACAGAGTACATAACCCATCTCAACCCAACCACGTATCCAAAGTTTCTTGTGCGGTGATGCAAAAGTATATCATTACAAGATATACACCATTTGCAGCTTCCCGGACAGCCAACACACGATTATCCTCTTTAAGCCGGCAATTTTCATCTACAGGTTACAGAATGGCACCTACACCCAAGGAATGCGATTTCCTTGTGATTGGTGGGGGTAGTGGCGGTTTGGCTGCTGCAAGAAGGGCTAGTGGATACTATGGCGCAAAGACGATTGCTATTGAAAGCAACCGCCTTGGGGGGACATGCGTTAATGTTGGGTGAGTTATTTCCCTCTGGTTCTGCTGGAGAATACCTAGCTAATGATGTGACAGCTGCGTTCCTAAGAAACTTACATGGTATGCCGCCTCGATCGCAGAAACTATCCACGAAGCCAAAGCATATGGATTTTCAGTGGAAACGACTGCTCCTTTCGATTGGTCCTTATTCAAACAAAAGAGGGATGCATACGTCAAACGATTAAACGGCATTTACGAGAGAAACCTTACCAATGACAAGGTTGAATACATTTACGGCCGGGCATCTCTCACAGGGAAGAACGAAGCAGATGTTCTACTAGAAGACGGTACCAAGCAGACGATAAAGGCAAAGAAGATCCTACTCGCAGTTGGCGGGCACCCCACTATCCCGCAAGGTATTCCGGGTGCGGAACACGGCACAAACAGCGATGGATTCTTTGAAATCGAGAAACAACCAAAGAAGGTAGCTATAGTAGGAGCCGGGTACATTGCCGTCGAGTTCGCAGGAATGTTCAACGCCTTGGGTACGGAGACGCATCTCTTCATCCGACATGATAAATTCCTCCGAAACTTCGATCCCATGGTTCAAGAAGCCATCACGAACGAATACGAGAGGTTGGGCGTGAAACTGCACAAGAATTCCAGTCAGACTAAGGTTGAGAAAGACGAAAAGACTGGAAAGCTTACGATACACTATGAGGACTCGAATGGAAATGGGACAAGCACTCTTGAAGACGTCGACAATTTAATATGGGCTATTGGACGATCTCCTGAGGTCGAGGGCCTTGGGCTGGAGAAAGCTGGTGTCAAACAAAATGAGCGAGGTCAGATCCTCGCTGACGAGTATCAAAATACCAACGTCGAGAGCATTTTCTCCTTGGGAGATGTCGTAGGAAAAATCGAGTTGACACCAGTCGCCATCGCAGCTGGTCGAAAACTGGGCGATCGTCTCTTCGGTGGACCCCAGTTCAAGGACTCCAAGCTTGACTATGACAATGTTCCTTCGGTGGTATTCTCCCACCCCGAGGTTGGTAGCATCGGCCTCACCGAACCGGAGGCAATTGAACGATATGGAAAGGAGAACATCAAGGTATATAACACTAGCTTTACTGCTATGTATTATTCCATGATGGAGGCCTCCGATAAGGGCCCCACGAAATATAAATTGGTGTGTGCGGGCCCAGAGGAGAAGGTTGTGGGATTACATATTCTTGGATTGGGAAGTGGTGAGATCTTGCAGGGGTTTGGTGTTGCAATTAAGATGGGAGCGACCAAGAAGGACTTTGATAGCTGTGTTGCGATTCATCCTACCAGTTCTGAAGAGTTGGTTACCCTGAAGTGAATATGATTTGGTGTTGGATCATTATATAAGACTAGAGTATATAGAAGGAATGAGAAGTATGTATACATAGACAGTTGTGGCATCGCGGCATCGTGTGCTGCAATGTTCCCCTTACGCGCATTGTTTACAAAATCTGTAAGTATTCCCCGATGTGTATTTCCCACCACATTGTGTATAGCATTAATCCTCTCTACGATATTTTCCCAGTCGGTATAGGATTAACTCTCTGTTTTACACTAACACTCATGGAGTGTGTTCGTCATTGTCCGTTTATGTTTCGTACTGTTTGGACGCATGTCAGCCGTAGCTCATGGACCTGATACTTGGACAATAAGCTAAACTTCCGTGCTACAGCGACTCATTTACTTACTGTTACTCTCCTATCTTGAGCTAAAGACCATTAAAACTATTCTCAATGCGGCTCAAAGGATTCGATGAATAAAGGTGTAAAGGTTTACTCAGCTTTTGATAACTATCTTTGTGCCAGACAATTCGCCAATTGAGCAGTCTTTGTTTCCAGAGTCGACCCTTTCCGAGAGGCATCTATGTCTTTGGCCATTGGTAAATTCTCTGTACATTGAGCATCGTATATCAGAGAATTCACAGACTCGGAGCAAGTGTGGTTTCCACGATTCTTGAAAATGGCTCAACAAGGAAACAATGGAGGAGCTCCTCCTGGTGGTCGCGCGCCAACCCCGGGGGCGACGGCTTCCGACGAAGAAAGAGACCGCCTATTCATGCGCGGGCAACAGTTAAGCCGTGATCAAGCGCAAAATAAACTGGATATGATAAGGCAAAAACAAGCCCAGAGAGAAGCAGCAGAACAGAAAGCCCAAGCAGCAGCCGAGCTCAGGGAACAAATGGCTGAGAAGAGGAGGGTGTTTGAAGCTGAGCAGGCAAGATTGGAAGAACAGGCGAGAAGATTAGAGCAACAAGCAGAACAGGAAAAAACAGGGTTGGACGAAGCAATAGAACGTTATGAGAGGGGTATACAAGATATCATGTGGGAAGAGTACCAGGAGCGTGAGGCGAAACGTATTCAAGATGCCCGGCGGGCGGAACAACGAGCAATGAGACAAGCAGAGGAGGCTAGACGGGTGCAAGAGGAAGCGCAGCAACAACAAAGAGTGGCCCAGGCGGCGGCAGCGGAAGCGGAGGCGAAAAATAAGGATGCAGAAGCGACGCAATTGAGACAAGCGAGGGAGGAAGAAGAGAGGCTCACGCAAGAACAGAGGGATGAAAGAGTAAGGCAAGGTATGAATGTTTACTGGGAAGTAGCAGCTGCTAGTCGGGCGAAAAAGAAGCGCGTGGAAACTGCCGAGAGAGAAAGAGAAATTACGGCAAGCGGTGCCCGGAGCCGCGTATCCCAGGATCTTAATGAGTTGAATAGAAGCAACGAACGTGCTGAACGACGCGCAATGAGTCCCATTCGTAGGGCGTTTAGCCCCATACGTAGAACGAGCCCCCTCCGTTTCGAAGAAGAAGTATACGACCGTCGAGAACAGGATCGTCGAATGATGCGGCTCATAGGGGGTCCCTTGGAGGATATAAAGCAGGCTACAGGGACGGACCTGTGGACTTGGGAACATATGGACGACTTGTTCCGTGAGGTGCGTTTGATTAGTTTAACTAAAGCTCGTGAGGAGGAACGTGCGCGTGCAGGACAAACTCAGCCTGGAATACCAGAGACAATGCAGCCTGTAAGAACGGAGCGGCTAGATCCCTCTCCAGGAGAACGACTTATTCGAGCACCCGGACCCAGACGCCTGAGTCCAATCATGAGCTCAAGCGTCCCAGCCGCTACTTATTTTTCCTCCACTGAGTACCTGGAAGCGCAATCCGAAGCCGCTGAGCGGAGACGAGAAGAAGGACAGAGACGACTCGACAGGCAGGAAAGGGAAGAACAACGAAAATGGAATATACAGAGAGCAGGAGAGATACCAGGAGAAGTCATAACTTTAGATTCAGACGACGATGACGACGATGAAAGACCTCAACGCGGTATGGGAGCAATCGGTATGACAGCAATGGCAATGGCAGTGCGTATGCAGCCCGCGCCACCAGCCGGGATGAAGAGGAAGTCTGGATCGGAACTTGAATCGGTCTCAAAACGACGCATGGCAACGGCTCCACCAGCGCAGATGGCTGTACCAATGCGAATGTATATGACAAGAATGAAACCTTAGCAAGGAGACGTCAAACAATATCACCATATTAAGAATTTTAAATCATGTATGGATAACGTAAATAATAAAACTTATGAACCCTGGGCGCCTTGCTTCCGGGCCGGGGAGTTGGGGCGGGTTATTGCCCGGCGGGGAAAGGGCCAATGTCGATATCGTGCCTTTTATTCCACCCAATGCAGAGAGGCACTTCTGGAGAGAATATATGGGCTTCGGATACTAGGATACGGAATATACAAGAACAGCAATTTAGGAATGCGGGTGTAGGTGTAGATCCTAAGAGTAAGCGGGAGGTTAAAGCGTATATTGCAAGACGTTTCAGAGATGCAGGCCTGTAGATATCGGATGTTGGGGGTGGGGTACCTTTTCAATGATGGGAAAGCGCATAGATCACATTTCGAAAAGCCAACAACATGTTCAAAACCAGATAAATCTCTCACCGAAGAGTGAGTAAGTGACTGGCTTATGCTAAGCCGAAAAAAAAAATACAAAGTCATTGCTTTTAGACTCAAATCAATGGCAAAAAGTAATGAGAGAAGATGCTGATTTAGTAAAACAAGTTATGTGTGAATTAAAGCAGAGCTTTCTTTCGAGTCTAGAAGAAGCTACCTAGCTGAACAGTCAAAAATTTAGGCCATTAATCACAGAATAACCAAATAAGGAAATATGCTCTTCTTCTTTCTCATCCTGCCTATCCCAAAACTCGCCCAAAAGCTCCGATATAATCTGTACAATACTAATCTCCGAGAAGTGCACTTAAGACCCAAGTAAATCCAACCATTAACATGGAGTATGTATGCCAACACATCAATCTCAAAACAAGAGTCTGTCTGCTCTACTCAAAATCCTCATATTGCCCATCCTCACCCATCCTCAAATCCCCATATCCAAGTCCCCCTCTTACAAGAACTTGTATCCAAGAATCCCTTATCATTATTATCGTTTCAGATTACACCAGTATATAAATATGTAAAACATCAGCTACCACTCCATCATCGCCAGCACACAGAATCTTAAGAGCCCTCCCCCTTCACCGGAGAAGCGGAGAAGAAAAACACAATGACAAAGAGCAAAAGAACAAAGCATGTAAGGACAGACAAAGGAGGGAATACAATGATGCTGGAGGAAAAGCAACAATCAGTTATGAGGATTGAGGAGTGCTTCATGTAAGTCACACATTATAAAGCATGTGGGCAAAAGAGATACTATCCCATTTCTTTGACCGAATATGTGTGCACCACATCCAGTGAGTAAATAAGCAATACTTGGGAATCATGTTTGGTGCTTGATATATAGAAGTTACAAATTATTGAACTTAATACAAGGAAAATGGAACCTACACATATATCAACCATGCATTATCATACCAAAAAGCTCACCATAGATTAACATTTGTTCATTTTGTTCCTTATAGAACTAAGTATAGATAATAATCTACCCCGGATTGGGCTGAAGTTACCTTATCATACACATAGCAAGTCCACACACATAGGACAAATCCAACAGTCCCATAGTCATCCTCGAGAAATTCTGGCTCTCATCACCTCCTCTACTTAAACCACTCATCCAAACATCTCTCTTTCTCCAACACGAGAAAAACTATCTTGCAGCCCAAGGTATCAAACAATTCCACACAAAAAAAAAACACGGACATAAACAAAATCCTTAGTATGTACTTCATACCGCTAACATTAAAACACACACGCTGACCAACATAAATCCTCATAAACTCTCATCCATGCATGTGTCATCGAAAATAAAATTGGTTGAGTGATACCCAACATCCAATAATGAATATCATATCTTACATGTCTCCCCCAGGACTAACGGAATTCTGCTGTTGCAAATATGCGGGAGGGACTCTCGGCACTCGCGGCGATCTGGGAGGCTGCGATATGCCTCTTCTTTCTGATCGTAAACTCTCACGGAAGCGTTCATTGTCCCGGGATCGGCCCCCTGTTAATCGACGCATACCTGAGCGCGTCCCGGCTGCAATAGGTCTGATCATATTCTCGAGAAAGAACGATCCCTCCGCGGATGCCGTGGCACGTTCATCCTCACCGTCGGAGAAAACGTCTTCGCTATAATCATCATCTGAAGTGTACGCCATGTTCGGATGGAACGATGATGCTGAAGGCGACGTTAAAGCGCGAGCATGGAGACTGGGTCTGGATGTAGGGGCGAGATTGAAAGCGGCTGGTGTCATGGCATTGCTAGAATCTCGAGGCGGTCGTGCATCTGCAAACCCATTCTGAAATGTAGAATTAGTCGCAGCATGAGCGAGAGATTGATGCAGAATGGGCAGCGTTTGTTCGTCATAGAGCTGAGCACCAGAATCAAAGTTTTCGCCAGCAAATCCCGCTTCTGTGATTGTCCTTGATGATCGCCCGTCACTTGTAGGACTTTGTAAATTATCCTCGAAGAAGTCATCGAGACTGTCAAGCTTCATCACTAGATCACCAATGTTTCCCTCGCCACGACCTTCATCAGACATCATCGTTTCTGTTCTTTCTGGTGCAGGGAAATAACCGTATTGAAAGTCGTCGACATGGAATTCAACGTCTGGAGTTTCAGTCACCTCGTCATCCATGTGTTTGGTGCTTTGACAAGTATAGAACACAGCATGGACATTAATTCTCGTGATCTCAGCTTGTCTGGCGGGTATTGGAATTGACCATCCCGACTCTTCTGGTATTCCGAAAAGACTTTGTGTGCGATCATATTCTTTTCTTACTGCTCTCGATGAAGATCTTGTCATGCTCATGCGTAGATGATGCTTGTCCATTGAAGTTCCAGTCATTGTCATAATTTGATCCAACACTTCCAGAGCCTGCATGCAGAATTCTGTCTGTAAAAGCCTCAGCAGAGGCGAGATAAGATCCGGACCATGCGCAGCAATTTCGGGTTTCTTCATATCGATGTCAGGAATAATGGCACACAGTATGCGCATCGTCTTAACCTTAAACCAAGGGATGCTATTTGTCAGCAGACCCATGACGAATGTTAGACTGTCAAATTCCCATTTGGGGAAGAAAGATTCGCGAAGAGCGGATGTCAATTGTGCCAAGAAGTCTTTGCTGGAGCGGTAACGCGATGCCGCAAAGCCACTCAGCGCACGAGAGATGGTGGCACAACCTTGTGCTTCTGCAACTTCGGCAAGAATACTCGCAACCTCTTTGCTCTTTTCATCAATTGTTTCTTGATCCATAGCATTTAAAAACCCGGGAAAATTGGCCAAGACGGCAAACAACAGTCTAGTATCATCTCCTATAAGCTCATCGTTTGGAAGTTTGACAAGCTTGGTGAGTATTGCAAGCGTCATCTCAAGACAGGTTGATGAGCGAAGACCTTTGTACATTAACGCTTGGACTCCCCTAAATGAACCTTCCCAGGTTGTCGGCCGTCCTTCTGCGAGGATTGTTCTCACATCATCATTTTCAAAGTCGAGCTTGCCTAGAAGCTCGTCAAGCATGTTACTAGCTTCCGAGAACTCTCGTTCAAAAGTTGTATCTAGACAAGCGCATGCCGTCCAAAATAGTTGTGGGAAGGTGAGAAGATCGGCTGGCTCGAGCTTACGGATCAATGTCCTCAATGTCGTCAAGATTTCGATAGAGAAAAATTGAGTAGTGTTGTCGATGTCAGCAATTGTATTCGAAAGCCTGATGAGCATATCTGCAAGCATTGGCTGATCCAACGCGGTGAAAATACATCGAAATACTTGGATTGCTCGACAAGCGATATGTCGGACGGGGCATGATGTCGCCCAGGTCAACGACAATTTAGCCAATTGCTCCTGTATGTTAGGGTAGTTGACTTCGAAATCCCTGACAATCTCACTTGCCAAAACCTCCATACCTGCAGGGACCTTATTTTCTTCATCATAAACCTTACCACTGTTATCGTCATAATGCCAAATAACATTAGCATCGTGACGACGTATCGATTCAATAAAGTCTTCAATTGAATCTTTGCTTGCGGCAGTGTCCTCGTCATCAATCTTTGAGATGACCAATTCATGCATTAAGTGGATGAACATTTCGCGAGCCTGCTCCTGTACTAATGGTATGTAATGATCCCATAAGACGGTGACTGCCAGAAGAAGTAAGGGGACGCTCTCCGCTGCAAGCTGTACAGGTGACACCATCAGATCCACAAGTAGAATAAGCGATAATTGACCCAAAGAGATTCCACCTTGTTTATTACTGCCCACGGGCAATGCGTCTGAAAGTTCTGCCAAGTAAGGCAGCTTACCAACATCAGGTGGCGGTTGCATGATATCCCGCGGCTCCCGCGGCTCTGCAACCATAGCCTTTGGTGTAATTTGCATGAGCAAGAATTCCACTACTTTACCTCCAGCAGGAGTGCTCGACAAAAAGACGACGATTTGCTTTGTGAACTCTACGAAGTTCTGTTCTTTTCTTTCGAGGCATAAATACATAATAAAGTCCAGCACCAATTGAACATTTCCAGCGTGTGGCCCGGTGGCAAGCGCTTGCCACAACGCCTGTACCTCATTATGGAGGGTGCTGCTGAATTTGATTGTTATCTCGAATAAATTGGCAAGTAGCACATATGATTGTGCCGTCGGTCCACCATTCGGATCCACCTGAAGTTCAATACTTTGAATCCAGGGTAAGATAGCAGCGACCATGTTCCTCTGGGGTCCAGCCTGCAGTTCTTTAAAGTACATTGTGAACTCCGAGAATATCAAGAATGCTAATTCGGAATGCTTCGCAGAGAGTCGTTTAGATATCTCGAATTGGGCAAGCTTGTAAACAGCTTTCGTCTTATCCGATATACTGATATCAAAGTCTTGAATCTTAGAATTTCTTTGTTGTCTTTCTTCCAACACACGAAGTACTCGAGCAGACTTGATTCGAATACTGCTCTGCTCACTTCCCAGAGTATAAAGCCCGATGCCGAGCAGTCTCCAGAATGGCATTGGGTAGTCAGGGTTCTCGAGCAATACTTCAGTGACAACTCCAAAATAGCTTTCAAGTACTTTCGACGCGTCTGCAAGATAGCATCTGGTGATGGAATGCTCCAACAGATATGGAAATTCTTTGTTGTGAACTATGAGATTTTTGAGTGCTCGCCGCCCGATAACATGCATTCGGTCACTGCCCGTGTTGAAAATTGTATCTACCCATGAAAGCATGCGACGGATATCGAACTGCAGATTCGCTCGGCTCTCAGTTGTTATGCTGACAGGACCTCCACATAGTGCAGCCATAGCACTGAGAGCTGCTGTTCGAAGGTTTCTTTTCTCAATCTCCATAGCAGCGGTGACAATGCCGCGCTCACCAAGTGCTTGCTGGTTAATCATCGACTGGCGCATACTATCTTCTCTCTGACGGATTTGACTCTGATTCGGAGAATAACCGCACCAATCTTCCATCAAAGCAAAAGAAGATTTTCGAGATTCAAATGTCATCCATCGTGAAGGGTCTTTAGTTCGGTTAATGCCCTCAAACAGCTCCTCCATCAGTCCACAGTAGTGGCGGCGAAGCTTCTGAAATTCCCAATCCAGTTGCACTTCTCCATCCATCAAAAATATCTTAAGGTTTTTCGTATACGTAACGAGATTATTTAAAATCCAATCATCTTCGTAGCCTTCTTGCTCTTTCAAAAATGAACATGTCAATTTGTAAACATGCGTAATTTCGGTTCTGAGAAGATCAGTCCTCCTATTACGTCTTGGGCTGCTGGCACTCCGTTGGTGCATTCGAGCTCGAGCATCATCATTGCACCGACTGACTGCTCCTTGTAATTCCTCAAGTAGTGTCTTGTATATATTGATATTGATTGAGCCAAGTGCCACGACGACAGCATCTCGAATCGAAGCTGGCCCAACAGAAAGCAATGGAATCAGATATTTGAATAGTGATCTGGCGGACGTGATTTTCTCTAACGTTTGATTAGGCTTTGACCCTTTTCTGTAATGTTGCGCTCCCTGAGGACTTGGCTGCTGCTGACCGCCTTTGTCTGAAATAGTAGTACATGCAACAATAAGATAAAGCTTCCACTGCTCAATCAAGACTTCAGGAGGGGTAGTTGAAGACCTTGATAGCAATCGGGCACTTCCAGGATCATATCTATCGTAGGCTCCGTACTGCGGACCTCGACTTGCTTCTGACAATGCAACAATGCCACGATACATCTGCAGGATTCTGTTGCATATTAACTCTCGGCCTAGCGTGACGGCAAATGGACAACGATCATAGCTAATCCTAATGAGATTTGGGAAAATCTTGAACCACAGAGTAGTGTCATATGATGAGTCGCTGCTGCAAAGATCGATAAGATCGTTCTTGTTCTTGTCAGAGCCTGCCCGTTGCACACCTCGTTGAAGTCTGCTACGCTCCGCAACAGACAAACTTTCATCGTTGAAGTCCATCACAGCCTTAGATTCGCCTTCAAGAATGTGAATTAATCGCCCACTATCCTTACCCAATGCGGTATCGAACTCGGTGATGAGACGCAGGACTGTGACTGCAAAAGCACGAACTCTCCTGGATTGGGAACATAAGAAGAACAAGCCTTGAGATTCAACCTCATCAACATGAGCCCAAATTCCGGATATATCTAGGTGCAGACCTCGCTTGTCAGCACTGTTATCTTCCGAATCATCCGCAGCAGCCTCTTTCATCTTTTGTTTTATCTCTTCGATCCAAATCTCTAGTAATTCCACGTAAAGCTTCAGCGTACTTTCGATGTGGCCTGGGCCAAGCATCCCGCCATCTGACATAGTAGAATATCGATCATCAAAGTTAAAAATAAAACGTGCGAATCCAATCGTTACCGGCTGAGCATGAGACTGCCTGGCTATTGATTTTAATGATTGGGCGGAGGACTCCGCAATGTTGTATTGCACATGGGCGGTTCCAGTACACAGCAGGTTAACCAGCGAATTGAAGGGGATATCAGCTGAAAGACAGCGGGGTAGTGCCTGCACTGCTACATGCAATAATTCATAGAATCCTTGCTTTTGATCAGTTGGGGCTAGGTGGTCGTCGCGGCGGAAATTGAAACTGTCAGCGAGGGGCGTCTTAGGAGTGGGGCCGTTGAACTTCTCATCCAAAACGGCTTGGCCACCAAAAGTGTTATCGCAGATGATAGTAATCTTTCCTAGTATTTCACAAAATTTTGCGTAGTATTCTTTCGCGACATCGGGAAGTGTGGTGATGATGACGGGACGAGAAAGGCGCTCTTCACGACCGGGAACTGACTGCGCAGGGGTTATTGGGCTGCGAGGTGCTATCATTATTGGCGAGGTTGGCACCCGGTCATATACAGGCAATGGTGAAAATTGTTGTGGGAAGGGTGGACAACCTTGCTCGCCTTTCTCGAGATCTGACATAATAGCTAGAAAAGCCCGGATGCCAACAACCATCTTGTCCGGTTCTAGTTGCTCAACTTTCAGCTCCTTACCAGAGGCGAACAAGTCAGCATTAATTAGAGGGAATACTATAGTTCTAAAACAATAGTCTTGGTGCTTGTAACCAATTATACGTAGGATCTGAATCAAGGGCTCCATGATCGAGGGTTCTGTGGAGATATAGCTCCTCTTGCCAAGAGGCATTACAAGCTTCATGACCTCCTCTAATTTTTTGATTGTGTTATTTGCCGAGTCCGTGGTGCGATACAAATAAGTCCAAAGGAGTCTTGAAATGACTTGTAAACAAATTGGCCTTGTTCGTGGTTCTTTCATTTTCGCTTGTAGTGGCAGGACTAGTTGAAGCCATTGTGTAGAAAAAGTATCAATAGGAGACACGCATAACATCGTCCCTGTTAGTGGAAAGGCAACGGACCAGTGGCGTGGCTTGACAAACATCGAAGCTACCCTTGGTCCTATTGTCGCTAGAACTTCGGTCCACTTTGGCATGTTGAGTTCCGTGTTCGCTGTTGCGGCGACTGGCAGCAGGAGAATATCGAGCGCCGCACAATACGCATATTTCAGGTTCTGCCCGTGTGAACGAGCAAAGAATCGGCCTAGAGAAATCATGAAATCGCATGACTGATCCCATGCATCCTCTGGATATGTTTTCAACCTGATATGCTTCATCCCACCCAAAACTAGCACCATCCTCCCCTCACTATCTCTATCTTTATTCACTGGACTCCTGACCTGTAAATCCTTCTGCGATTTTTCAAGGTCGGCAATAAATCGGTCAGTAACACTATCAAAATTAATCTCACTCATGACCCCAAGCAATTGACTGAACAAAAACCAATTGGCCATCTTGAGCGGGGAATTGTTCAGTTGCTCCGCATCGGCGATTTTCAATTGGCCAAAAATGATGACTTCAAGCTTTTCCTCCATCTCGGGAGTAATTCGAGCCAACGTGCTCTGTCCAATGACTTCCATCAGGACTCGACAAAGTATAAAGATCGAAGCCGTTGAACGACGTTCCGCCTGTGCTACAAATTCTTGACGGGCGGCGATAGACGGCAGATTGCCCATCATCTCATCTTGTGCGTGAGGCGGCTCTGTATTCCTCCGAGGAATTTGACCAGGAAGAAGGTTGCCTCGAGACTATTGCATCATCAGCTACACAACCGCATTGCTTGAGGTATATGTATACATACCTGTTGAAGCTGCAGCCTAGCCTCGTTGGCGGCGTCGCTCTTATTTTTCCGCCATAACATCATTGAATCGATTAAAGGTTTAGGCTTTTGGCTTGCAATGTGCCCCAAGGCTGAGATTAGTTGATCAAAGTCTGCGTCAACTCCCGCTCCGCAGATTTGTTCAATCTGCGGCTCTGGGTCTAGTGGCAAGGTAACACATTGAGATATCTTCTCCTCGGCTTGAGCCAGGAACTACAATTCTGTGTTAGCCCTTCTGCCTTGGAATATTCTAGTGATCACTAACTGAAGTAAACAATACATGCAGCGCATATTCGCCGACAGTTTTCAACTCTCTCGAGTGAGAATGATGATGCGCATGGTTTCTTCTTCTTCCACTGTTACTAACATGCTGCTCCACATTCCTTTGTGTGTTTCCCGCGGGTCCGTTATCTGCACCGGAAGGGCTTATTAGAGAGGGCACTAGTGTCGTATTCGAACTGAAGGATGTACCACTGGTCATACTAGACGCGGTGGAGGGATAATTCGAGCTATCCATAATCGATGCATCGGGCCAGTCTCCACCAGCTGCAGCAATTATCTGCGGACTCAGCGGACTTGTAGATGAACTTGCGATGCTTCCATTCCTAGAACGTTGTATGCCATGAACAATGCTCGTATTCCTATGGTGGCTCTTCGCATCAGCATCTATCGAACCCCCTCTTGTGCCAGCGTAAAGGCGCGGTGATAAACTAGCAGGTTGTGATTCGGAAAAGGCAGCTTTGAGTCCTGCGAAGAAGGATTGATTTGAGCTTGGCTCTCTAGAATGTATCGAAGGTTTTGAGCTAGCTGTTTGTGATCGTTTTAAAGTCGCAGTCCATGTAGTAACATCGATGTCAATTGGAGAGAAGTTTTCTGTTAATCGCTCAGTACGATGATCTGGTATTGATGCTTGAGACAGGTATCAGCAAGGATATGTCCTGGATATTATAAAAACATGAACCAGCTACTAAAATGCCATGCTTTGATTCTTAAAAGTTATTGTGAGGGTCTGATGGTCGAAACTAAAACGCCCTAAACAAAAAGGTAATAAACTAAAGTAAGGGACGGAACTCACTCATTTTCAACCTCTTGTCACATCACGTGTGAGAATTCCCCCTTCATTTGAGGTTTCCTCTATTAATTCGATACTGAAATCTTGTTGGCATAATTTCGAATTGAAGTTATTTTATTGTATAAAAATTTTGATAGCTCTTCCATCAACCCTTACTACTTATGAGAGGTGAAAGGTGAGAGGTGAGAGGTACCGGCTTACCATTCTGGAAAGGTGATAAATATCGCAAATAATTGTAAGAATAGCCAATGATCTTCCATGTTATCCTTGTAAACATCCCCTGTACCTTTGACAAAAACAGCCTACTGCCCCTGTATATCTGACTACTGATGAAAAGTTGCACTTCATTGCTGCACTCGTACAAATCATTAATACTTTTATATCACAAATTCCTAAAATACACCTTCGAGGCTTTCTTTTTCGATATGGCTTTAGAGGGTTTTGTGTCAATTTCATCTTTTCAATAATTGAATATGCACATGGTAAACAAGATAAATATAGGATCAAGTCACATTAGCTTCTATTTAAAACTACTCATATATACATACCTTGGTATATATGAATGCATAGGCTACTTACTGCCTTGGGGTCTACAGTCTACATTCGAGATATCCGGTAAGAATAAGGTGAACTGGTTTAAGTAGAACATCTCTTTATGACTTGAGAGTCTCTATCCCTGTATATCAAGTAAGTATGTATACTTTGTACAACCTTCAATACATGCATTTGTAGCTAGCAGCCCACACAACTTACCTAGTTGTAGCTACAGGACATGGTGAGAGTTCTTCTAATCATGGAGTATGAAGGAGGATATATGTCTTTAGAACAGTGTCATCATATCATCTTGAAATTTTCATATTTGGCATCTCGTAATCTTCTTACCCGTGCACCCCTTTTTGTGAAGAGTAGATATATAATTGAGACTGAACATGATACTAGATATCTTTATCTGAAGTTACACTACATCAATATTATTGAGTAGCTGATTATGATGTATCAATCAATCTCATAAATTTCCTACGAATATAATTTCAATATCTGTCAACTTGAGACTTGAATGAACAAATAGGTGCCAGTAGTTCTAAACGAACCTTGATGAGCTCTGATTTGTATGGTAAGCTCCACTCCCTCATGATCATGACTGTTTGATATTGTTGAAGTATGAAACCTCGGATTCATGGACCTTT
>JWJA01004577.1:0-18897 GCA_000812885.1 Lanzia echinophila
TGAGACATGACCAATCGGGGACGAGGGCAGCGCAGGAAGAGGTCAGTGTGAAGGGGAGGGAGACGTGTTGTCGATGTGGTGAGGTGGTGGTGAGGGGTGAGGTTAGAGAGAGGGTTCCGGAGCGGGAGGGAGAGTGCGGGGTGCTGTAGAGGGTGGTGAGGGAGTCTGTGGGGGTTGGTTAGTTGGTTGGGGATTTTATAGGGTGGAATGGAGGATTGTAAGGATGTATGTACCTGAGTTCTGAGTAGAGACTGGGTGGGTGAGGCTCAAGGAGAGAGGGGATTGTGTGGGATAGGCGTTGGTGAATGTGATTGTGGTGAGGAAGCTGGAAAGTAGAGAGATTGAGATGCTGGGGAGTGAGAGTGATGTGTACATTTTGTAAGAAAAAAGTATTCGTTTCGTTTGATTCCGTTGAATTGATGGGTATCGTATTAGTGAATTGAGCCCAAGTAAGAAGATTCACTCCACTCCACTCAAATCCAATCTATTACACCGTGAAGAAGAGAGACGGAATGGTTGATATGAGATGAGATGAGATGAGATAGTTGTAGGAAATATCGTCAAGTAGAGAACGAAAGAATGAATCTCAAGTTTCAACCTAGCTTGATAGCTGATAGAAGAGAAGAAAGATATCGACAAATAGGAAATGTTTGGAACCTCAAAAAAAGAAAAAAAAACCCAAAAGTGCACAAACAATATACTCATCATGATACATAAGGGAAGAACATGACATATATATATAAGCACCTCTCATTCTCCTTCCCGGCATCAAAATCAAATCTGCCCTGAAGCCTAAACCCAACATGTTGTTAATTCCTCTCCCAAACCAACTTAGCCCCACCAAACAAATGCATATACAAGAACTGAATATCCGTGCATAGCCTTTTTCTCCTCTATAGTAAAGTTACGAAGTAGGAAATAAAAACCCCAAGGATGCTTGTTTTTGTGAAACAATGTACAAACGTAAGCGCTTAGATATGCGATACAGGGGTATAATCAGGCAATGAATGGATGAGAGGTGTTACCGAATTGGCGGGATGTGTAGGGGGAGGGAAGGTTGTGATTTCGAGGATGTAAGATGATATGATATTGGGGGCAGAATGTGTAAGTAATTTCTTGTACCTGTGTTGGTGTGTACATACATAGTAAGTATTGAAATAAGGAAAACAGGGTCAAAAAAAACGCAAAAGCACGGATGGGGAAAGGGTTAGACTATTTTTAATGTAAGTGCGTTTTTTATTGGATGCTGAGAAATGGAGTGTTTGAACTTGTGGTTCTAGATTGGGGGCTGACAGGGATTAGTTGGGGATTGATTGGTTGGGACGGGGGAGGTGGGTAGTGCCGATGCACGTGCCGTATTAGATCTGCACTGCAGCTTGCCGATGGGAGACAGGGGTTTTAAGCGCCTATGGACGATTTTGAAAGCTGGGTTTGTATGGAGGTATGTATTTCTGGAGATTATATATTGATGATTAGGGTGAGGATAAGGATCGGGGTGATTTTATACCTCAACTGAGGAAGATTCTCGGGCTCAAAAAAAACAGTCATCGGTGAGTGCCCGTTCTTGATGATATGATCATAAACCTCCCTTCCCAGCTCCATCCACCGATATTACTCTCTTTCTCTTAGCCTCACAATGTACATTTGTCAAATTGAAAATGAGACTGAATTGAATCAAGCCGAGTGAGTCGCCACATGTTTTTCCCGAGTATTCTACCCCCGCCGCGCAAGAGCATGCAAAATGTCAAGATTTGGTTTCAATTATGTATATTATATGTATGTAGTTTGTCATTATAGAATTCCATGATGACTATTGTATGCTAGCGGGGATTTTAGATGTATGTGATACACTGCAGGTCCTCATTACATGCAAGTGTGCAGCAAAGTCTCACAAGAGATGAAATGCAAATGAGATAAATGCAGTTGTGAGGACTATTACCCTCGATGTACTGTAATAAATACCCCAGAGGATTGATTGAAGTTGTGGAGCCATTCAAGTTATTAAACTGATGGCAATCAATCAATCAATCCACCAGAACTTGAAATCGCAATCCTCGCTTTTTTTTCAACTAACTCTCTCGAGTGACGAGTCGACAACCACAAGTCACATTCAATAAAGCCATCTTTGTTTCTCTAACCTTATTTTCACAAAATCCATAGGTATGAACTCCCTATTATCTCCTTAGCTGTCACTTGTATTTTCCTAGACAAACACCACCTTGCCTCTCAGAACCAGCTGCAACTTTATCAATCTTGAAGCATCCAAACATTTCGCCTGGTCCAAGACTGAGTCTCAATGCGCCGTATGAGGATTTCTATATTCCCCAAAATGGCCTTGTATAAATTACAGGGTCCTCGGATTCTATATGCAGGAATGGACATGATAAGAGTTGTGTTTGTGGCTACAAGGAGTGTGTACGTACCTGTATGAGCTTTGCTTGTAAATACGGTGGTATAAGAACTTCAGTTTGGCAAGGTCAAGATGTGCTTAAGCTGGCAAACATGAATTCAGATCTGATGTGTCGAAGAAACCCATCAATTCATTGTTCCCTCCTTCATCATACCGGTCTAGAGCACTTCTTCTCTTCCGAATGAACCCACCCACCATGAATGAAACCGAATCCAGAACACAAAGCACAAGTATCATGATATTACTTAATTCCTTCTCCCTCCCTAGGAAAACTATAAGATATCCCCCTGAAACCTTGCACAGTTATTGCATCAAAGAAAGTTTGTTTCGGCACCAGAAAACCAAGCTTCTGGGTCCATCACCATATAGGTATATGAATATACTTGGATTGGATTTCGGGCCACATAATTACAATTTCCATGATATGCACAATGGACCTAATCTTCCAGATGAAGATCGGTAGGCATAGACTCGACTAAGGGTTACATCGCAGCCTGAGAAACGCCGTGTCTACTCATTTGGTCTGATCTGATCGGGGAATTGAGATCTTACTCCCAGAAAACACTTGGCAGGTACCATTAGGTCGCATACTGTAGCTGTATAGCCGTTAGCTCTAAAAAGAATCGATGGAACCCCTTCGGCAACGGATCTCCAATTTTCTACTGTATGTATTGATTCTTTTTTGCAAATTCGCTTTCTTTCTTTCTTTCTTACTCGTCTAGATCCGCCTTTTCCATTAAAGGGCCTCCTGGATTTAGGATAAAGCTAAGTTAGTATATAAGTTCATATTGAAATCGCCGAAAAAAGCGCAGACTACTTAATACAGTACACCCACTTATCAATTTACAAGAAACACCTCGTCGACTGTCCTTGCTGTGAACACGGATAACTCGTTGAATTCATTCCTACTTATTTACTCATATGTATACCAAGAACTCTCTCCTTAGGCCTTTCTTCCACATCACGACTTATTTCCTTCCATTGCAGCACGCCGTATTTCCTTCCATTGCAGCACGAAGCCGGGCACATATAACCACCCTTACATGAATACCAGACAAATTTCAAAAAAATGAGATTATATACCTAGAGCACCATTCGCGACATACTGAATTCCAAGTTGCCCGTAGCGATGGAAAGAGAGCTTTTGTTTTTAAAGTCTTGGATTTGGAATTTATCCAGAGTATTCGAAACGGGAATAGGGTATTCTAAATACATACATATTCCTTCAACTTGAATTCTATTGAGGTTAATAGTTTATATATAATAGAAGTATACGGTATAGGTAGTTAGAGGAAGTATCCTCCTTGGATGGAATTGCTATTGTGATGTTTATTGCTACGTAGTTTCAGTATGCGTGGGAAAACTTACCTAATCCAACCAACCTACCGACTAACCCAGCAAAAAACCAATCAACAATCAACCCATACAACTGCACCATAAAAATCCCAAATAGAACCACCTACACCAAAGACACAATACCACTCACTGCACTGCAAACGGGCAAATTATCTACCACTCACCGAAAGCTATCTATCACACACCGTTCTTAACGAACGAATACAAAAACATATTTGTACGCTGTAGACAGCATGTATGCATGTATGCTTACGGCCGCTTACCGGGCATAAGTAAGTAAGTAAGTAAGCATAAGCCGGTGTCGTCGGCTCAGGAAGTCCCGATGTTGTGCTTGGCTTGGTTGAGTGCTTGCTGTTGTTGAGTCATGTGATTGAGCTCATCTGATCTGATCTGATCTGATGTGAAGAAGTACCTACCAGGTACCTAGTAAGTAGGAGCTCAGAGATGAGATCGAGCTGCCTATTGATACCATTTCCTAGGCATTTCCTATCTCTTTTCTCTCCAATTATTCACAGTTTCGGAACCTATTGATAATGACCTGACTTTCTTTGCGTAAAGATCTTTGCATAAAACAAAACAAAACAAAACAAAACAAAAAATCCCCAACTAAGGAAAATTAGCCCCAATTCCAATTCCCCAAAACCACAACTCCGCAACCCCATACAGTACAGTACGTACATCCGAGCTCCGATCCAAAGCCCCATAATTAACCGGCATTAAGAAAGATCCCGGTACATATCGCATCCGTCTACCGAACGATTTCAAAACGTTTGTAAAGCTGATTTTCTTGTATTGATAATCTGACGGTACATCTGACAAATTCTATGCGCAGGGGTGAAGTACTGCTTTGTAAATGATTGTGAATATTTTTGCGTACTGTGCTTCTTATGGTAGTATTTTTGTTTGGATGAGAGTTTTTGTTTTTTTTTTGTTGGGAAGGAGGCGTCCTTGGAAAAGAGGATATATAGATGGTAGGATCGCGCTCTCGTAGTTTTTTTTTTCTGAAGAGATCATTAATCATTTCATTCGGAATTTGGATTTAGATTTCTTTCTTCATAGAAAGCGTGCGTTCTACAGTCTTCAATCGATCTTTCCTGTTCTGTTTTATTTCGTCCGTCCGTCTTTCCCAACTTCTTCTAAGACATACCACATCACACCACATCACATTCCATCAAAACCAACCAACCAATCAATCATCATCATGGCCGCCAAGAACATCGCTCTCATCATCGGCAGCACCCGCGCCAAGCGCGTCGGTCCCCACGTCGTAGATTTCGTGCACGAAACCCTCCTGAAAGCCAAAGCGCCGACGGCGCCCACACCGCAAATCACCATAGTCGACATTGCGAAATTCAAGCTTCCCGTGTTCGATGAAATCCCCATGCCCGCCATGGTACCACTAAAAGCGCAATTCGCGCACGAGCACTCGAAAGTGTGGAGCGCCGAAATCGCCAAATACGACGGCTATGTTTTCGTGAGCGCCGAATACAACTACGGAATTCCGGGCGGGTTGAAGAATGCCATTGATTATCTGTATAACGAGTGGATTGGAAAGCCAGCCATGGTCATTACGTACGGAATTCATGGAGCGCAGTTGGCGAATAAGAATTTGAATGAGACGTTGAAGGGAATGAAGCTTAGTGTGGTGGAGACCTCGCCCGAGTTGAAGTTTGGTGGCGAGAATAGAGAGGATCTGTTTACCGCGATCGGGGGCGTTTTGGGCGAGAAGAGCTTGAAGTTGTGGCAGGAGACTAAGCAGGATGAGCTGTTGAAGGGGTATGGTGAATTGTTGACTTTGTTGGAGGCGCCTGCTGCCGAGAAGGCCGTTTCTGCGGCTTGAGATTCTGCATTATTGTTGAAGGGCGAGGCGAATTTGGTGTTTATGTCTAATGACACTCTGATAATCCATTAGAATATCGGATTCTCAGATTAGAATGCAATCGATTATGCAAAAATTTTCGTAATCCAGGTGTACCTTGTGTGCAGACCCAACGCCAGTGCTAATGCTAGATTTTGAAAACCAGAATATTCGTATTTATTATGGGCTCTATCATCAGTGTGATGGGCGTACTACTCGCGAACAAGCAGACTTGCAATATCAATGGCTGGATGCTCAAACCTGTTAACAATTTAAATCTGAATAGTGAGGTATTCGAGTGTACAAGATTCATATTTATACTAAAGATAAAGACTTAAGTCTTGCCAGTTGTTGTTCACTTACTGCACCCCCTGGCGCATGTAGTTTGAACCCCCAATCATGCCATTCTTTTTGCGTCGGGTCCCATGGCAAATCGTTCACATATATCTCGGCACAAAGAAAATGATTTATATAAAAGCCTTGACCTGATACCCCTGGAGACCGATGGTCGTAAATCAGGTTGTTCTGCACCACATCACGTAACACGTTGCGGAGGTGGTTCCTTGCGTCATAAATAACATTCTCCTCATACATTGTCTCTGCGGCTATGAATGAACAATCATATAGTTTGCGATAATACTCGGGAAGCGTTGGAAACTCGTGCCCGGGAGGAGTTGGAAAATTTGCGCTATGGTGCTGCACATAATTTGTTATGAGTGTGAATATTGCACGATTAGATGAAGAGCGATCTTCAAACTCAACCATCGACTGTAATGGTGTTTCTTCTTCCTCTAAACCATCTAGTGCTCCTACCATCATATCAAGCAAGCGGGCTTCCGCTTTCTCAATTTTGGTGCAAATAAGCGTGTGGGCATCGACGATCCGCTGACGAAGCTCGGGGAACAAGTCGTATTCTTTGGGAAGAGTTTTGTCATGTGCCCACCGACCAGCAACATGAACCATACATTCCCGGTATAATAGCCCATTCCTCAATTTGAATGCCTCCAGCAGGAGATCCTTAGCGAATGTAGGGATGGGTTCTGTCAGTCCTGGACTATCCCATAACACCATATTCAATGCTTTCGACACGGCCGGCAGAGCTCCATAATAAGTCGCGACAAGCACCAAACACTTTAGATCATCGAGATTCGACAGTGTAAACCTCTTTCCATAGATGGAAAAGAGCATGTGCTTGAAGGCATGATACCAATATTCATAGCCGACTTGACCGGGGTTTTCACCTCGTGCTTTAACCTAGAAGTGTGATAGTCAGTAAAATTGGGGAGAACGCAAAACACAGCAACTTTACTAACCTTCATTGCAGATTCGAGGCCTGGTACCTCATTCGGATCTCGTTCTTCATTTGGATCCTCCTCGGTAGTAACATAATCATATCTAAAAAGAGCATTTTGAGGAGGAGATTTATCGACCGAATCAAGAAAGGTCTTGAAATAATCAGAGCCCTCCTTTAACATAAACGAGTGACATTGTATTTCATGTCTGAAGAGTTTGATGCGAACATCAACTACTTGGTGTCCAGGCAAGTTAAAAATATCAAGACTTGACGGCTCGGATGTCATCTCTCCATCAATAAAACCAACGAGTGAAAAGATTGATAGCAAAAGGAATCTAATAAGTACTGAAGTAAAATTCTGAAGAAAAACAAGAGTAATTATCGCATTTCATGCATGCTAAATGGCAACGACAGAAAGGACAGGAAGGACAGGAAGGGTACGTAGAGCAAAATAATTTTAGAATGTATGGAAAGATTTAATTGGTGGAGAAGAACCTTGAAAGTCAAAGACAAAACTGGCCAACAGCACGTGATAAAAGAGATTTCGTTTATTTTAGCGTATAACACTAGTGCTCGCACACGATAATTTTTATTTTGGCAAACTTTCCCCAGAACGAAATTTTCAACCTCTTCACGACAACAACTTCAACGACAAACGATTGTACTGGTGAAATTACGAATCATCAGGTCAGTATTATCGCAAACTTCTATCTATATATCATATCGAATCTACCATCGAGTATTGAAAGATCAATCAAAACCAGAATACATTTTGCAGGAAGATGGAGAAATGAAGAAGATGGATGAATGATGATGGGAATTGGGAGAGATTGTCTTGACAATTTCAAGTCAATTCAAGAATTCTTTTCGACGACTCTTATACATCTTTATTCCTCTTTCGCATATCGTTCAAGTCAATCATCATTGATATTCTGGTTGCGCATTCGATTCTTTTGGATACTTGGGTGTTGTTTCGTTGAGATATTCAAATCTTCTCTTGTAATTTTTCGTTTGGACAGTCTGCTAACTTATTTCTCATGCCATAGAATTAGCAATCATGGGTATCAGCCGTGACAGCAGACATAAGCGCTCCGCCTCTGGTGCCAAGCGCTCCCATTACCGTGCGTAGTAGAAAGCCCATATATCTTGATTGATATATGTTCCAACCTGAAAACTAAGAATTTTACAGGGAAGAAGCGCGCTTTCGAAGCCGGACGTCAAGAAGCCAACACCCGTATCGGTACCAAGAGAATTCATCTTGTCCGTACCCGTGGTGGTAACAGAAAATTCCGTGCCCTTCGTCTTGAAGCCGGTAACTTTTCATGGGGATCTGAGGGTATTGCCCGTAAGGTCCGTGTGATTGTTGTCGCATTCCATCCTTCCAACAACGAACTTGTCCGAACCAACACCCTCACCAAATCCGCTATTGTTCAAATCGATGCCGCTCCTTTCAGACAATGGTATGAGGCACACTACGGTGTAAACTTGGGTCGTAGACGTCAACAAAAGGCTGGTCAAGCAGTTGAGGAGCCAGATAAGAAGAAGAGCAAGTCCGTCGAGAAGAAGCACCACGAGAGATTTGCTGCTCAAGGAAAGGTCGACCCTGCTTTGGAGAAGCAATTCGAGGCTGGTCGTCTCTACGCTGTAGTTTCATCCAGACCAGGACAAAGTGGACGTTGTGACGGTTACGTTTTGGAGGGTGAGGAATTGGCTTTCTACCAACGCCAATTGAGAAAGTAAATCAAATGCTATGGGGATATGGTCTGGGTTGTATTTCAATGGGAAACATGGCATGGAGTTCCTTTTTCTATGGAATGATGCAAGAAATGGTTCTCATCAATAGGCTATGATAAATTCAAAAAGCGATACAAATACACTCTCATTCCCTTTGAAATTAATGTTAAATTGATAGTGACTGAAATTAGAAGCGATGGAATGGATATTTGAATATTTCATGCAAAAGTGATGTTGACCCGCGATTGATATTTGCATTAAAAACAAAATTATTTATCCATTTCATATTCAAATTTTGCTTCCTTTATGAAATGTACCACCATGACAGCGATAGCCTCACCGGGAATCAGATAATAAAAAGCTCGGAGACCTACAGTAATCTTAAATTGAAATCGCCCCACCTGTTCGATTCCTTACACCCACCCCGCATGATTCTACCCTCTCACTCAAGATCACTCTGCCCAAGCTTCGCCTCTTTCCCACCATCACCACTGTTGATCTTTGCGATTAACATACAAATAATTACATCTAATAATTTTGTTTTCGCATAGATCAGCGTATCGCTTTTAATAGCATTGAGTCTTTATAATCACATTTCATCTAATATTTAATCCAGCCTACGCTGGACGCTACACGGTACATACACCAGCCAGAAACCCCTCATTGCAATCACAATTACACAACCGCACATCGTTTCTCTACCTCCATAAGTGCCTCACTATGTCCAGTTCATCTCTTGCCCCTCCTCCTCATTCCCAACCAGGCCCTTCATCCTCGACCTCTACTTCTGTCTCCGCCTCCGCATCGCATTCCTCAAACCGACCACCTAAAACCATCTCCCCTGAAACCCAACGCCAAATCGAAGCCACCCGCACTCTAATCGACACATCCCTTCAAAATATCCTGCTTCCTTCTTCTCATGCCCTCGAATTACGCGCTCAATCCCTTCACCAAAACGCAGGCTCCTTATCCAAACAAGAAGATACCCTTCGCAAGGAAACGAAGAAGCTGGGGAAAGAAGGCGATAAACTTATGAAGGTTGTGGGCGAGGGACAGAGGAAAATAAAAGAGTTGGGGAATGTACAGAATTGGGCAGAGGTGTTGGAACGGGAGTTTTTGGTGTTAGAAGAGGTGGGGAGATTGCTTGATGGTGGTGGGAGCGGGAGTGAAGGGAGCTGGACGGGTAGTGAGAGTGACTGGAGTGAAGAGGAAGGGCATGCTGATGGTGATGTGGATTCTAGAGAGGGCGGTGTTAAAGTGGGGGCAGAGGGGGATGACGAAGAAGTTGATGGGGGTGTGAGGTTGGATGGCGGTGAGAATGGAGATGTGGATATGGATATGGATTTGAATAGTAACCGAGAGGGCACAACCAATATTCCTCCAAGCAATACCACAAACGAAGACACGACAATGGAAAATACAGAACATGAAACTACCTGGAAAGGCAAAGCAATAGAAGTGGAAACAGAAGATGCAGAACATTCAGAGATTCCGTTTGATTCTTCAACAAACACAACTCTTTCTACGACTGATCCTTCGTCGAGCTCAGTTCGTACTTCGGCATCTGGGAATAGTTGATACGAGTATAATGAGTATTGGATGAGTTATGATTTATGAGATATGATGTATTGGAAGTTTATGGAGTTCTGCTGTTTGGGTACGGGTGTATTAATACCTTGGTGTTTTACTTTGGGAGAGCTGGATGCATTTTGATTTCGGATTTTATCGATCAATACAGAAAGATTTTCTGAGATACGATATCTACACATATTTCTCGTCACGTATTCATATATCAATCATCAATCATTCTCATTACAAGAAAGCCCAATATCAGAACCACTACAACCGGTATCACTTGAAGTCTCGAGCGAGGCCATATTTTACCTAATAGTCCTTTCCATCATCACCACCGGTACTTGGCACCGGCATGTTATGCTTGTTAGCTCTGTGTGCTAGCTATAGTAATAGCACTGTATACGTCATGTATTTTCCGATATCGCAGACATGTATACGAGAAATAGATCATAAGTCGCATACCCACAGCTTTTGCTTCATCTCACTTCTATAATCGATTACAAAATGACAGCTGAATATAGGGCCTATAGTGAGCATCCAGTGGGATGTCCCCCCATATGAGAAGTGATAGGGCGTTAGTGTTGTCACTAAGCGTCGGCATTCAACTTATTAGTAAGACTTATTAACGTTGCGCGCCAACTTGCAGCTCACGGTGCATGGTACGTCATGCATTTTCCGATTTCGTATCCCGTTACAACATGCTGTAGCCTCACACGAGATGTCTTAATCAAGATTTCTTACCACACCTTCCTCCCATCCCACCAAAGCTTAACCTTGACGCAACCATGCCAGCAAATACTTCAGATAAGTCCGAGTCCACATCGGTATTACCGGGTACTATTGAGAAAGCTCATGATATCTCTACGCTTACACATACACAATGTTTGTCTCACTTTCCTTTGCTGGGTGGGTTCCTGGAGGTTGTGGGAATGAAAGGTTGGGAGCGATGGAGGTGGAAATGAAGCGGTGACAGTCATCAGGGTTTCAAAAATCACATCTTGTCCCCTCTTGCGTCCATCCTCTCACTTCTCAGCGCTCCAAGAACCTCATACCACATCATTCTCTTCCTGCCCTCTCCAAATTCCAATCATCATACCTCTCTCTAACAACCCCACTCAGGGTCTCTCCCAACCTACACCCTCCCCACCCCCACTCTAACATTTCTCTTCCACCTCGAATGCACCCTCTTAGATTTCCACCCCATCGGCAACGGCGGACACGGCCACCGCAGCAGCGTAATCTTCTCAGGTGGTTTCTTTGAAGGTCCCCTCCTCCGCGGCACTATTCTCCCAGGAGGCGGAGACTGGGAAACCGTCCTCAACAGCACTGTGATATCCGATCCCACATTAGGAATCTCTAGAGATCCTTCCACATCGTCCACCATACCCCATGCATCCCAAGTACCAGGCTCGGAAGAACGGAAACCGAATGTTGAAGAAGGCCAAGAGATCCAAACAGCATTTCTAGACACGAGATATAATCTCCAAACGCATGATGGTGTAACAATCTATTTGCAAACAACAGGGACGAGAACTGGGAAAAGAGAGGTGATAGAGGGGTTAAAAGACGAGGGAAGATACGGTGCGGGGGATTTTCGCATGCGCTTGAGTTTGAAGTTTGAGTGTGAAGCGGAGGATGAGAGATACGGTTGGTTGAATAGGGTTGTGGGGGTGGCGAGTGCAGGGAGGGATGGCTCCAGGGTGGTTTATGATGCTTGGGCTGTTTTGTGAGCACGATTAGGCTTTTGTATAATTATATGGTATCTGCATGTGAATTCTCCCATTCATTAATGAATTACGATTATTCTCATGAATCGAGGGGAAATACTTGTAATATGAGGGGGTTCTGAAAACTCTCGATGCTTTATTACCCTCTGCATCCAGGCTCGGAAAATAGTCTCCAGAATAGGATTATGGGTCCAGAGTTGAGACTGACGTCTGTGTGGTTGTGGTAAAGGTCAGTTTACAAATTGTAGCAGGTTTTCCTGATGAAGAAGAAGATGATGATGATGGGCTTGATTTCACGGACGGAGTTGTCGAGAAGGTGCTTGTAAGTTTGATTGTGCTACTGGAAACGTTGGTAGTATATAGATGCGTTTGTTGAATTCGGCCCTTTGCTTGATGTTCCGGTTGGTTTGCTAGTGGTATTTGAGAAACTTGAAGATTTTGATGTGCTATTATTCGGGAGCCAGAAATCTTGGTACTGTAGGTGAATAATTGATCCTCCACGCCGAGTCTCCATCGTCCGACTTGAAGGCGAACAGCGTTTGGATATGCGCCCTTAACACTTGTTATGATTAATCCAGCTTTGGAACACGTCGAATTCCAAGATGCCTCTTCCTTCCAGCCATGTTTACATTATGTGTAGATGTTTCTCCATTTGTATGGGTGTAGCTTAGCAGTTACCAATGCCGCCTGAACCAAGAATAATCGAAGCAATATTGTTGGCCGATTCTTGGACATGATCCTCGCAATGGAGTTTGCTGTGATTTTAAACCTGGTTCGATGATAGCCCTTAGTGCGTGATGTTACGATAAAGACTTTAAGGGCATAGATAGAATTCAGCACTCCTAGCACTGCATCTATCCCATGAAGAGCAGTGATACTCCGGGAATCTGTTGTGCCATCACGAAGGGCATTGAAAGTAATGGTCTCGAAAGGAAAATCGCTGGTGAGTTCATAGTTACTATCGATGAATACGGATTTCTCTCAAATATGGGAGAAGCATATCCGTATGCAATTATGGTAAGGGCAGTGGAGAGGGTAAATTGGGTTTTGGAGCCTGGTGCGGGTCTGGAGCTGAAAGTTTTGTATGCGAGTGCGCTGCTTTATGTAGAAGCTATGGGAAGTGAGAAGATGAAATGAGCTGTGGAAGAAGGAGTGTAGGCGAGAAGGTAGTTTAAGGATCATGATGTAAATATGGAGACGAATTCTACTTAATGATCATTATGGTATGTTGGAAAATGATTTGGAGCGTCAATAGAACATATAAGCCACCATAATTCTAATTTTGTTCTCTTTAGGTATAGCATCTACAAACTGGCATATTTATAGATAAATTAAGTTTTTTTCGTGAATCGCAGATGTTGATATATAGGCTGGACACATCACGTATAGAATACTGTATGTAAATCTTACCAAATGCTAGTTGTTCAGTCAAGTGAGAAGAAAAACCTAGCAGCATAAAACTAAACCCGACATGCCTGACAAATTCTGCTTTTCTCCCGCCACCATCAGCCAAGGAAATGCAAACATCACTGCTCTCTTCTGAAGTTCAGCCCTTCCCGAGATCTTTCGTCAATTTACTCGCTACCGATACCTACACCTCTCCTTGTAACCATGACCCAGATTTTATCAATCGCCAAATCATGTCTCCTAACAACCATTCAAGTTGCCCCTTATAATCTGTCAATTTTGCCCTTCTCGACGGCAACTCAAACATCAACTGGAGCTTGCTGCTCCATCTCGTAGCATTTTAGCATTCTACCCCGCATTGTAAATTCTGATGCACTTTTACAACCACGCCCGCCTTCTGGACCTCCGTGACAAGCTTTTGACACTGTTTCTGATATTCATCGTCTGCAGTTATTACCGCTATTACCGTGACTAAAAAAAAATATTTCGTGCTTTGTAGGGCAGGCAAAATGAACTTCTTTGAGAGCAGGCAGCTGAGACTCCTTCTTAGCGGTGAAATTCCGGAACATAACTTTGAGGGCATCCTCGTGGTGGTCTTTTCCTTTTGATGTTAATGATAACACAGAGACTGAAGCTGGCACAAGGCCACCAATAAATAGCTCAAATTCGTCTAGTCCCTGGTCTAGTGAACTTTTGTTTTGTGTCGTCACTCGTAATGTGGTGTGAGCGACATTACTCATTGCAAGCTCGAGAGGCAATGCGAGCTTTTGAAGACCCTGAAATCCGCGTAGTGATGCTTTACTAGGAGATATTGACACCTCTAGGTCTATAATATAGACAGAAAGTTCCTCGAGGTGACTCCCGACCTCCCGCTGAATCGCCGTGACGAATTTGCAAATATCCCAGTCCCGCTGAATAACATCCCCTCTTGTCGTATGAGAGTACTTGAGTCTACTTTCTCAGGTTGAAAAGGCTCCAATGGGTTCAAGATCATTAGGTAACTAGTTTTCGTTGGCTCATCGTTCTGAGTGCTAATTATGAGATATCGGAAGATTTGCAACGACTATCTCCTCCCTAGAGCTTATGGTAGCCATGACCAATGAAGGGCTAAAATAGATCTTCGTGGGAACAGCAAGGTGTCGGGCTTTGATCTACGTGATTTGCGCTTTGTAAATGGCAAATTAGTGCCGGATAGTATTTCTCAAGTCTTTGGGGCGAAACCGAGTCGATTGAAGTGGAATTAAGGACTCCCTAAGCCTAAGGTTCATGAATATGGAAGATTATGCAGCAATTTGGTCTACAAGACCGGAAAATATTTACAATTCCATTCTATGCCCTGCAAAGGATAGGATGAGATTGATAGCATCAATTTCGACTAGGCATGCTCGTGGGGGTAGGAAACTCTACCACACGACTTTGGGGATTGCGTTGCGTCTCAATCCTCGCACTGATCTCTTGTGATTCGGATACCAATGTGTGGTGAATTGTACGGCACCATTCATAACGCATACTTGATGAATAGAAAACACCCAAACATTTTCAAATCCCGTACCGACCGCAAACCCCCTTTGTTTTTGAAAGTACATTCAGGCAAATGAAAACAACAAGCGAAAAGGGCAAACTCCTAAATACCATAGCGTCGTATCCCACTTACGGAACACATCCGCCGCCCCGAACCGGAAATGATGCACCCCCATCTTTCACCTCACATACCCGTAATACCCGTAAGATCATTGGCTGCACCGACCAACTTTTCAACGGTTCTTCACCGCTGAAAATTTGCTCTTCATTTCACTAGTGTACCCCGCAATATGCAATCTCAATGGTGGATCCATGATCCATGTGGCTAGAATGCAATATAAAAGCTTCTTCTTTGCCGGACTTTTCGCGACTTGATTTATTGAGCGGGGTACTATATTGAGCAGCGACGACGAGCAGAATTGTATTGTTGAAGTGAAATCGCAATTATGATTTCGCCTTCTTTGACAAGATTGTTGGTATGTGAATTCTCACACGCCATCCCCCACCTTTTCCTATTTGGAAAGAGCTCATGTGGTCGCACTGTACTACTTGCCTTTTACTAATACACCGACAGATCGTCCTATTCGTCGCACTCGGCAGTCTAACTTACGGCTACTGCGCTAGCATAATAGCCATCACACTCGGGCAACCCTCTTTCATCGCCTATTTCGGGCTCTCCACGCGGCCCAACACCGCGGGCCTCGAAGGCGCCATCAACGGGCTTTTCCAAACCGGCGGCCTAGTTGGTACATTATCATGCACCGCAACAGCCGACTGGGTTGGTCGCCGGAAAGCTATTTTCCTCGCAGCAGTCGTCACGATTATCGGCGGCGCATTGCAGGCGGGAAGTGTGAATATTGGCATGTATATTGTGATGAGGTTTATTACTGGACTTGGGATAGGTGCGCTGGTGACGTTGGTCCCGCTTTATCAGAGTGAGATTAGTCCTCCGAAGATTAGGGGGTTCTTGGTGGGAATGCATGGGGTTTTGATTTGTGTGGGATATTCGCTGGCGAGTTGGGTTGGGTTGGGGTTCTATTTTGTGAATGCTTCGGGTGCGCAATGGAGGATTCCATTGGCTATTCAATGTTTACCGCCTTTGATTTTGGCTGCTGGAGTGATGTTTCTTCCGGAATCTCCACGCTGGTGTAAGTTTTCTTACTCCAATTCTGGTTTGGCCGATTAGTTACTGATTTTTGTAGTGCTGGCAAATGACCAAACTGAGGAGGCGCATGAATCTTTCATGAGAACGAGAGATATTTCAGATGAGAGTGAATTGAAGGCTGAGTTTGATTTCATGAAAGAGCAGATCAGATTGGAACAACAAGATCCAACATCATTCAAAGATATGTTCACTCAGCCTTCACTCAGAAAACGATGCATCATCGGGTGGCTCACCATGTTTGGTGCACAAGGCACCGGTACACTTGTCATCAACAGTAAGATCTCGCACCAGAAAACTCTACAGCAAGTACTGAATACTGACCACACTAGACTACGGCCCATTGCTTTACGAAAGTCTCGGGTTCAGCGCTGTACCACAACTTCTCGTTCAATGTGGCTGGATAACTGTTTCTCCAATTGGAAATTCTATTAATGCACTTGTCGTCGATCGTCTCGGACGCACCAGACTATTAATGTTCGGTTTTGCCGGTTGCATTGTTGCCCTTATTGGTGAATGCATTACCGTTTCTGTGTTTGACCGCACGGGCAAGGACGCGGCTGCTTCTGCTGCTGTGTTTTTCTTGTTTCTCCATATTGCTTGGTAAGTCGATGAGCTGTCAAGTGACTTGGATCTATTACTGACTTGACATGAACAGTTTTTCCGCATCTGTAGACGGAACATCCTACATCTACGCATCCGAAATATTTCCCACCCCCGCCCGCGCCAAAGGACTATCGATCTCTGTTTCTGGACTATTCTTTGCAACGATCATTTTCCTGCAAGCTGCGCCAACCGCTTTCGATAATATTGGGTGGAAATACTATCTTGTATTTCTTATTATCACATTTTTGCTCCTTCTGTCTGTCTATTTCTTCTTCCCCGAGGTAAGTTTGGCTCGTGCTCCTTTCTGGCTGTTAATTAACGAATTGCTTCAGACTAGACAGAAGTCATTGGAAGATATTGGAGAGTTGTTTGGAGACAATCCGGCTGTGGAGTATGGTGAGAATTCGGATGATGTACTTGAGCAGGCGGAGGGAAGTTCTGATGAGAAGAAATGAGAGGGAGCTTATGAACTGAACTATGACATAATGTGCATAAGAACACGAGAAGTAATATCTAATTGATTGGATATTCCAAGTTGTAAACACTGGTTCTGTATATAGTTTACCGTTACCTGTGAACAAACACCATGGATTTCCACCACAACTCAGCTATCAAAAAATAGCGACCGCATTCGGTGGACTCCCTACCCCACCCACCAAATTTAACGGCTCACTCGTCATGAAAAACTCCCATCTCTTATGCCTCTTGCATTCCTCCGCCAAATGCTCCAAATCAAACAACTCCCCAATTGGGAGTCCAAACCCTGACAACATAATCTCATGCATGCGCATCTGCTCCTTCGACTCTCCCAGCCCCGCACTCCAGGCCTCAAACCCAGGACTATCAGCCACCACTGCAGCGAATCCAGAGTCCCATAGCCATTCCAGCGATTCCATGGATCCTTCTAACCCGGGATAGTAGTATTCTGGTTCAGACATGATTTTGCTCAGCTCGGAGTGGGATTTAGACTCATAGGAGTGGATGAAACCTGTGGGGTTCGGTTAGTGGGTGGACAGAATGTCCTTTTGTGGGGTTGGCTGTGTGTACGTACCTGTGCGAAGAACCAGGATGTCTCCTACGCGGAACTCTATCGATTGCGATGCGGCTATTTCTTTGATGGTGGACACGGGGATTTTGTGGTATGTCCATGGATCATATTCGTTTCCATTCTCATACATATAGGAATAGTAATCAATCAGGACTCCTCTACCAATGATACCTTTCTTAGTCCACTCTAACAGTTGTATCATTAGCTTTACTTTTGAGCACCCTTCCTTCAGACACTTACCATGGATTCCATTACGCGAGGAAAGATTATTCCTCACTTCATCCTGCGTAACCCCGTTATAGAACCGACCATCAGGAAACGACCAGTGCCGGAACGAGTCCCACTGCGAGCTCGTCTGCGTATTGAACTCCACTTTATCGTCCTTAACTCAACAGCATCAGCATCATCACGCCGAGTAAATTGGTACCAGGGAAAGTCCTTACATTGACGAATTCCCCGATAGGAAATATCTCGTGCTTGAGTTTGGTGCGATAGAATGGCGGTACGCTCATCTGATGAAGCTCCCAGTTCATCCCAACGGATACGCCGCTTTGGATGAGTTTTGATGCAGTGACTACTCGCTCGGGAGTCAAGAGATTAAGACATCCTAGTTGGTCTGCAGCACCGTAGAGGCCCCACGCAGAGTGTGGAGGGTGGCTAGGATCAAGTGGTAGGTCAACGAAGCGTGGTCGCTGATCTGTAGTATTATATAAGCATAGCTCATATACAAGGCGAGGAAGAACCGCTTACCTTTCTTCGTATAGCCATGTTTTACAGCTTCCGCAGGTGCATCAGAGTCAGTTAACCCGGGAATCAAGCTTTGCTCCATTACGAACGTACGATATCTCGGTTCCGAAGAAGTAAGATTTGCAACACAATTTTCATTTAATCACGACATCAAACATTTCCCCATTTTGGATGGGTTTGGTATTCCCACATCCCCACCGAAGCATCGTGAAATGTGGGTCATTTTCTATTCCCACTTCGTTGGAGTGGGATGAAGATTAGAACTTAATTGATTCCCCACTTTGCTAGTCATGCTCTGCCGGTACTAAATACTATAGCGTCGTATCCCACTTCCGGAACACATCCGCCGCCCCGAACCGGAAATGATGCACCCCCATCTTTCACCTCACATACCCGTAATACCCGTAAAGTCATTGGCTGCACCGAACAACTTTTCAACGGTTCTTCACCGC
>JWJA01004578.1:0-21822 GCA_000812885.1 Lanzia echinophila
CACCTTCCCATGGAACCCATGGAAATACCCATCCATTTGTTTAAAGAAAAAAGAAAATCTTGCGCTCCCTCGATGCCTGCTTGGTTTTTATACCCGAGGACAGACCTGTAAATGGAGATTGATTAGTAATGAATGTTGTGATATGATATGATATGATATGGTATGAGTAGGGGAAGTGGAAGTGGAAGTGAATATGTATGCGGTGCGGTTGATTGCGCGTTGAAGGGGGCAAGGGAGTGAGGGTTATAAGTGATTTTGGGGCTTATTTGTATGGGATATGGTTGTAGATAGATATCTAGGAAGATTGGGTTGATGTTTCAAGAAAAAGATTTTGGGGTGGTTTTTGGGATGGGGTTTTGGAGTTAAGTTAGATTGGATTTGATTGTGTTGATTATTGGGAAGTTTCTTTTGGGGGGAGGCGGGGTAAAGGTGAGTGTGGAGGATGGTTTGGTGAGATGGATGGACAATGGTTTGGATGAGAGGTGGATTGTGTTGTGTGGTATAGTATGTGGGTTGCGATCATGATGCGGGGGATGAGAAGTGCTTTTATATACAACAAAGGTGGTGTGTACATATATTTGGTTGGTGATGATGATGGGGGTGAATACATGGTATTTTAATAGCTTTTCAAGTGAAAGCTATTAGGTTTCTTTTTCTTTTTTCTTTTCGAACATGCAGGAGCAGGATTGAAGATTGGAACTGAGATTGCAATTGCAATTGCAATTGTGAAATAAGGGTTGAAACCACCTTTACTTGACTGAGTGGTATATGGAGAAATTGGAGCTGAGAGTTCATGGAGGGTGTTTTTGATGGGGTGGGTGAGCGGATGAGTATTTGCTTTCTTTTTTTGGATTGCAGAGTGAGGGAGGGAAGGAATCAAAGATGTGGGTTCGAGGTAGGTACCTAGTAGTAAGTGAAAATTATCCAGGAAGTTGCTATGCTATTGGAACTCAAGTTTGGTAGGGCTTGATGATTTTCCTCCCGGTGAGCTTGGCTTTCTCTTATTGAACTTGTATCTCATTTCCCGGTGAGCTTTCTATTCTTCTCCCGGTGGACATTTTGGCTATTTCCCGGTGAGCTAGTAGCTCTTTTATTTCTCTTATTGAGCCTTCCTTTCTTCCGATGAACTTCCATTCCCATTCCTATTTCCCGGTGAGCTCCTTCCTCCTACCAACCTTCAAAACCCCACACCCAACCTTTCACAACTCAACATTCTCTTCTCAATCTCAATCGATAAATGAACACCCATCTGTGTAGAAATCCCTCCTGACAAACGAAAAAACTACTACCGCTCTCTCATTTTCTTCAGTAAGCAAAAATTGTATCAACATCTCTTTCTAGTTGACGAATTCTCACCTCATCTAGGATATCAGTAGGGTTTTACAATCTGCTATCTTTTCTTTTTAAGGATAAGAATATATGTATTTCCTGGAAAGTGTATATTTTAAATGCTAGGGCTTACGTGATGTAAGGATTTGAATTGAGAACAATTTGGAGCTAGACCTCGTCGTCGCTACCTCGCTGGCACGCTGCCACTACTTTAGAAAGTAGAATTGAGCAAGTGGTCCATGAGTGGACGAGAACTCGGTTCGCCGGGGGTTTGCTGTAGAGCCTGGGGTACCGTGTCCACAATTGTGCATGAGTTGAACATTCAATATCCTGCTTGTACTAAATGTTGGCGGCGAGGATGTTGAAGAATCTTTCGAACTCTTTGGGATCAATGTGAAGTACCTAGGTAAGAATGGTGCATTTGAATGGCTATTCGCCCACTCGCTATCATAGAGTAAGCATCGGCAATAAAGTCTCAAAAAATAGTAATAAATTTATTTTCTCACTTTAAATTACATTAAATACAAAAGTTATAGACACTAAAACATATTTTTTGATTAAAATTACTTCTCATCGCTTTAGGTCCGTTTACTTCTTGTTCAGAGTATTTCAAAATACTATAGGGTAACAAGACCCTTGTACATCATGAATGGGGGAGCTTTGAAGAGGCACGGCAGGGCAGGGCAAGCAGGGGTAGAATCAACCAACCAAATCAATCGGCATGAAAGAGAAAGCTTTAATCTTGGGCGTATAACTTTTCCCACTTAGACTAGCCATTTTCAAGGTCGATAATATATGGGGTTTAAGAAGGGTTGGGGAGAGACTAAGAGAGAGGGTGGTAAACCAGTTCCTATCTACTCAAATAGGAAAGTAAGATCCAAAGAGGTAAAGTTAAGGACCTACAGGGGTTTAAAGTTATGAAGAAATCACCTACAGGGTTATAGAAATGTATGAGAAACTGTTGCATCTTTGGCATCCATTTAACTTTAACCGTCGAATGATACCAGTAAATATCCTTGTCGCACACCTGCGTTACTTAGGTAAGACTTACAATGCCCTAACTGTTGCTCATCATAGTCTTACACATCCCATCAAGAATCCAAACTTCTGGTTCCTTTGGTTCCTTTATTCATTCAACTTTTAACCAGCTTAGAGAGTAACAATGTTCCTCCAGAATCTCGAGAATCCTTTTGACTACATCGTCATCGGTGGAGGGACAGCTGGTTTGACAGTCGCTTCACGATTGACCGAAGATGTTGATATTCGTGTTCTGGTCATTGAGGCTGGACCTGACAACACACAAGATCCACTGGTCTTGACGCCCGGCTTTGTTGGAGCCCAGTTTGGCCAAGATAAATACGATTGGAATTTTTCATCAGTTCCACAGGTAAAATATACGTATAATCCTCTTATATACATTATGATACTGACATCGTCTTACTATAGCCACAACTCCACAACCGACGTATCTGTCAGCCAAGAGGCCGTCAGCTGGGAGGCTCGTCGGCCTTGAACTACCAGTTGATCATGTATCCATCTCGTATCAACATCGATAGTTGGGGCAAGCTTGGCAATGCAGGCTGGTCGTTTGACGAACTAGCCCCATACTACAAGAAGTTCAGTACCGTGCACGCACCTGGCCCAAACGCTAAAATGGTCACCAACTTGGATAGCTATCATGAGGAAGAGTTTTCAGGAAACGGCCCCTTGCAAGTGTCTTTCAGCGAGGAATACCTGCCTGCCGTCCAAGGAGCATGGATCGAAAGCTTCAATAACCTGGGATGGAAGATTACTGCTGATCCGCGTACTGGTAAAGCTACTGGCGCCTTTCAGAACCCAGCAAGCATAGATCCCAAGTCAAAGACTAGAAGCTTCTCGGCTACGGCTTACTATGGAGCCGAAGCTCGTCGAAGGGAAAACCTTGTGGTTCTTACAGAGACATTAGTCAAGAAAATTACAACAGAGAAGAATGAAGACAAAGTGCTTGCCACAGGGGTTATTATTCAAACCAAGGAGGGCGAGAAGACGATTTCTGCTCGACGGGAGGTTATCCTTGCTGCGGGGGCGTTACAGTCACCTCAGATACTGGAGCTATCAGGCATCGGTAGCCAACAGCTACTGGAACGCTACGGCATTCCTGTAGTCATAGACCTTCCTGGTGTTGGCGAGCATCTACAAGACCATGCAATTTCCACCCAAAGTATTGAGCTTGCCGACGGAATTCCATCGGCCGATGCGTTTCGCGATCCAAGTCTTGTCAAGGCTGTTGCTGATATTTACATGTCAAATAACGGCGCTGGCCCCCTCGGAATGAGTCCACTGGTCAATGCATACCTACCACTAGTGGATATATCAGGACCGGTCTCTACAGAAGCGAAGAAGACTCTCCTAGATAGTCATCTAGAGCCGAGCGTTGAAACCGACTGCCTCCGAGCCATTATCGAGGCATCCGATGAGCCCACTGCCCAATATATGTTTATGCCCTTCCAACTGCCAATTGCACCCAATCCTAAGGATCTTACAGAGTATATCACACCAATTCACCCCGAGAATTACATGACACTCGTCACAGCTTTGAATCATCCTTTCTCACGGGGTTCAGTGCACATCATCTCTCCCGACATCAACATTAAACCAGAATGGGACCCAAAATACATGTCACACCCACTTGATCTTGAGATTCTAGCACGACACGTTCAGTTCATCGAGGAATTAGTACAAATGACACCTTTCAGCGCCATAGTCAAACCAGGCGGCAAGCGACTACCAAATATTGTTGGTGACAGTCTTGAGCAAGCAAAAGAGATCATCAGGCAACATCAAATCTCCATTTTCCATCCCACTGGTAGCTTACCAATGTTACCAAAAGAACAGGGAGGCGTCGTGAATGAACGTCTTTTGGTGCATGGAACTTCTAATTTGCGTGTTGTTGACGCTAGTATTTTTCCTTTGCAGACGCTTGGCACTATTCAAGCAACGGTTTATGCTGTGGCTGAGAGAGCTGCGGATTTTGTCAAGGAAGATAGGCAGAAGTGAAGCATGATGCTCATGGATAGATAGTTATCAAAATGTTCTTAGAATTGATATATATATTATTTTTTGCAATTTTATTTAAGTTTCTCATTGCTCTTAAGCCAGTACAGCATGTGGCTTCCTGATAGAAGGCCAATTTTGGAAATGGAATTTGTGAGATGCCAACCAATCTCGGAGGGTCTATTGACATAAGTCCATACCGGAAAGCGTAATGAAGGCGGGTAAGAAACTTGATAGTGTTCAAGACGGCACAGGCGAAGAAAAAATGACCCTTACTTTTGCGGATTGATCTGTAGAGCATGCTGACGTGTTGATTGGCGCCAATGGCATTTATGGGTATGTAGGAAATACATACTAGGCAGCGGAGCAGACTCCTGTGACGAGAAATCCGCGGTGTTTTGGGACTGTAGAGCTCCAATGCCGATTGAGAAGGCGAAGGATTTGTCGGGAGAGAAATAGTTCACCGAGAATTGACAGTATGGATGGCTTGGGAAGGGCGGGTTTATAATACATGATGTGCTTGATAATTGGGAGACGGTGCGGTCTATGGCGGCTATGTACGCGAAAGGGGGATTTGAATGAGGGGGAGTGAAAATGTCTTAGGAGAAAGAAAGAGGTTGGAAGAGATTTTGGAGAAGTGGTCGGATGGCCCGATTGCAAAGGGTATGATTGATGTAAGTCATTACTCCAAATTTACAAGCGAAAAATGATGTATTGTTAATGTAAAAGTAGTGTTTATTAATAAACCCAGAGCAAATCGCCTCCGCCGAATACCACCACCCACCCGCCCCCACTTACGCCAAAGGCCGCATCCGCGTAATGGGAGGCGCCAACCATATCTACCGAAGCAGCCTCAGGTTTCTGACAGACCACGACTTCCAGACGGCACAATCAACCTTTACCGTACCAACTGAATACCAAACAAGAGAACAATGTTCGCAATATCTGGCCACAGGTCATTCTTCCCCCCGAGAAGCAAGCCCTTGATCCAGGAGCCTCGAAGAATAAAGTTGGTATTCCAAAATACCTTTGTATTCACAAGGCTAATCATACCGTTCTTTATTCACTCACAGAGATCCAGAATGTTCTACAAACAGCATTGATTCCTTATTCAGCTTGGCCTGCACGAGCTGCACTTGAATTAAGTGGCGACCTCCTGCAGATTGCACGATGGGCTAATGCATAGAAACTTACTTGGCTTGAGTTTGCTGAATGCATCTGTCAAACACTTCGAGATCATCATGCGTTGAACAATCACGTTACCATGTTTTAGTACGACACTTCCGACTACAGAGGAGACTATGTCCAAGTACGCTTGGCATCTTCGTGACTTCTTCTACAAGCTGCTTGAAACTCAACAACTGACGTTTACAATCCGAAGCATCCTTACCAACAAGATGCAGAACTACCTACCCAACGTCTGGCTTTCGTTAACTGATGTCGTCAGCAACCTTTCGATCCAGAGACTTGGTGAGAAAGCAGTTGTTCGTACGAAGACAGTCTATGGGTGGGAAAGGTGGACATGCAATGCAAATTTCAGGCAAAATTGACCAACACGCTTCCATGAGGCGGGGCACGCGAAGAATTCCATAAACGATTAGTGTACCATTCTCTCGGTAGCGACAAATGCTACCTCTATCCTGATTTGTACTTATAAACCGATGCAATCAGCACAAAGAAACTATTGAAAAGTCAAGAAAAGTTTGTGCCACCAACTTACTTTAGTCTTTACGTATGTGATCACCAATGAGTCTGCGGGCGTAGTATTTATGAGGTTTCAATCTATCTTCACAAAAGAAGTGCGCCCTAGTGGCCAATCATTCAATGAATCTTACCGAGTATAGCGTAGATACTACCTCCGTACACCCATACTAGTCTGTTACATCGTGCTCAAGGATCTAGACACTTTAAAGCGGGATTTGGCAAATGGTTACCACTCTTTGCAGATTGAAAGCCGTGTTATTTCAGATTTTACGGACCTCCACAATGAGGGTACGAGCAACATATCCCTGGTCACCCCCAAGCCCACCAATAATGTTTCCGGCGATTTTTTGACTGGCCATCATTCAAGTATCAAGTAATAATGTAACGATCTCTGTCGAAAGTTTGTGGCGAGTCCATTTTCAGCGAGAGTCTCCTGTAAGCGAGTGATCCAACTGGAAAAGTTCAGACAAGTGTCACTCTTCAACATTCATGGGTGAAGGGGTTAAATCTTACCCGCTGCTGATGAAATTTGGTCCAGGCCTAGTTTTGCCTAGGGTAGACATGTATTCCTTTAACTCTTCGAGTTTATTATTGTCCTGGGATACCAAGCTTCTTTTGCGATGCTTGACTGTTCAATTCAAGCAGAATGGGCTAAATTATTACTGCATTGTGCGATGCTTTGTAGGTCGACTTCAAAAGCATGCACGTAGACACTGCATACTGGTTTCATACGGTGTTCATTCATCTACCTAATCATCTTTACGGAATAACCACTCGGCCTGATAACTCGGATGCGCTCTAGATAGCCTCACCAGCAGCCCGTCTCAAGGCCTGAGCAGTCCATTCTGGATTGCTAATCATCAAACAATGCCCGCCGCCCTTAAGACGTTCCACAACATCAAATGCATTCGGATTCATCATCTGTGCACCTTTGATCATCATGTCTACCACCTCTGGAGTAAAAGAGCTTTGATCGGCTTCACCATATAAGAATGTTGAAGGAACATCCAACCACGCCGCGTATGTCGCAGTACTGAAATATACGCCAAAACTCTGAGGAACCAACTCGGCGATCAATTTATCTGCTTTTTCTGAAGGAACGTCGTTGTAAAAAATCCTCTTCGCATCATCAGGCTCTACAGTGAAAACGCCATTCTAGTTGAGCACGGTTAGCGCTGCTTATTTCCGAGAAACTAGGAAGAATAGAAAATGGCAGATAGCTTACCTCTGCGTCAAGCTTCATCCAGTCGGGCATCTTGGCATAGTCACCTTTACTGGCTGCTTGGAAACCTGGAGGCGTAGCAAAACCATTGATGACTACGTATCGGACAAGACCGCCTTTCAAACCTTTAGCTTCTTGGTCCTTCTTGGAAAGGCCTTTAGGAGCTTCCCCTCCAGGGAGGCCAGTGTAGGAATGAACAACAAGAATAACTTCTTTTCCAGCAGAAACAAGCTCGGTCAAGCATTTTCGAATTCCAGCTACGTCGCCGCTGAAGTCTTCATGGGCTGGCTTGGCGCCCGCAGATGGTAGTGCGAGACTGACCGTCGGATAGCCGTGATTTTCGAGCGATGCGGCAACTTCGGAGTAGATCATAGGTTTGTGCCATGCTCCAGGGACAAGAACAACAGTTGGTTTTGACATGATGTAACTTCCTAATAAATTGTTGAAAATGAGTATGGAAGATGGGTTTTTGAAGGGGGAGGATGAAAGGGATCGAAGGAGAACGGATCAATGTTAGATAAACATCTACAAAAGATATTCGATTGCCTATTTGCTATTACGCGAAATTCAGCTTAGCTGTGCCTCTTCATGTTTCCATAAATGTTGAAGTCTTCAGGGTTGTGGTGATGCCGCCGGACCCTATTCTATTCACTTTCCCGGTACCAACCGTTACAACCAACAATTATATTGGTTCGCTGTATTGGTTCATTATCGGGACTAGACCTTGGAAACATTCACTCACCACTGTCATGTTGGCGTCCCAAAAGGCGAGCTCGAAGTTTTATGGAATACAACCTAGCAAACTAAAGTCTATAATGAAATCGCCATCGTTCTCAGATCAGTAATTGTGAAGCTATCTCGTATTTACTTGGGCCAAGTTCTGTAGTTACAAACATCAGAAAAGTCTGTGCCACTGTGAATCCGGCCGATGCCACTGTAGGGATAATTTTAGTACACCTAGAAAGCCTAGCGAGATGGAGGGGTTCCTTGTCGCACGGCCTTGTAAGAGCCTCTTTTTGTTGCTTCCCTACGATAGAACAATTCCATCCATACTTGCTGAATATTTGTATGATTTGGAGAATTGCGACCTAGGAACTTGGTTCACTGGCTTAATCTCAAGATCTAGTATTTGAATCATTCCAACACCGTAGGTCAAACCATACGGTAGAAGATATGGCAATCCTCTAGGGTTCGTGTTGCGCTAATTGACCTGTGCTCCCTCTAATTTTACAAACGAAAGTCTTTCACTCTGCAGTCACTTACTGGCATATCCCGTGTTATGCTAGAGCCTAGAGCCTAGACGGGTGAATATCACGCCAGCAATGGCAGTAAGACCACTCCCAAAGAATTCACCAACTTCCAGGGATATCTGCCACATGCGTGTCACCAGAGTGAATAAAACCCTGAAATCCAGAGATCAAGTTGTCAAGATCGGTGTTCGAAACGCTTCAGCGGGAGCCAACGATATCATTTGAGCTTTAGTTCAGGAATCAATGCTTATCTGGGTTTATAAAGTGGGAAAGCTTGGAAGTTCAGGCTGTGATTTTGGGTTTATTTCCGGGGTTCTTTCACTAGCTGATGGTGAATTGATGGAGGGGGCCGAGGGCTTCGCGATAAGCTAAGGTACATATATTATTCACTTGTCTGTCTGCTGTACAGTTCTCTTTTTACTACAGTAATTCTCTTCACTCTTAACAAGACAAGTTACAAATCTTCAAAGCTCCCAGAAGCGGAAAGAATGTTTATCCAAATATGGCCGGTAATAATTATAACAGTAACTTAAGCAGAAATCAAATCGTGCAAGAAATCACGCTGGGCGTATGTAGGAAAACCTACCCCGAAAATGCTCACCGGGAGACTTTTCTCCTTTCCTCCTCTCCTAGTAATTATAGCTTGGGCATATAAGTGTATCATGAGTGGTTGTCGTCCCTTTATAGTTTACCCCTCGATATTTTCTTCCTGGTAGTTATACAATCTCACAAATAAAGGAGCTTATGAGTCACCGGGGATTGACGTTCGTTAGAGGAGAAAAGACCATCGAGAGAAGAGAGGAACTGATTTGGATTTAAAGTTAACTAAGAGAAGGAAGGATGTTAACGGGAGTTATTTAATCCAGACATTTAGGTCACCGGGAGTTATCTGATTACTAAAACCGGCTCACCGGGGATTGATAAAGCCACCTCGAGACAATTCAAAAGATACGAGGCTCACCGGGAGTTCGCTAAAGAATTTGCACATCTCAGCTAAGCTGACGTAGCTAGCTGGGCTAAAATCCTATACTTAATATCGTAGAAGAGAGAAGCAACAGCTTGGTATGAGCAGATTTCTTATAAGCAGAGCTTGCTACTTTCCGTAGAGTGAATGAATGCACTTGCTGCTCAACCTCTTTCCCGGTCACCACATTGGCATTCGAGTCTGAAGTTTTCCTCCATGTTCATAAAGTGTACAAATTGGTTTCTATCTATGATATCATACTGTACTTGTTTTCATCCAACTAGCACTATCACTCATTTGAGACATTCATCTCTTCTCTTTCCACTTATATCCCAGTGAATAATTCACATTCCAAATGTTCCTCCTATCAATTCAATCCTCACAAGTATGTAAAGTCCATATGTCCTCCCATCCCTTCATCATATCATATCCAACCATTATACAGCCATATCGTAACCTCGTAATACACCACATCCTAACCTCCCATTATACCCTTGTATCCACCCAATTCATCCCATATATCCAATGTCATATTTTCTTGCACATCACTTATTTTACACTCACTCAAACCATACCCCCCACAACACCCAATCCCATCACCGCCGCCGCATAAGGAATACACCCCATCATCGTCGGTCTCGCGATGGCTGCACCCGCATTCGTGCCAATCACAAAAGAAGCTGCTATTCCCAAAAGATTAGCACATCCACCTTCACACACATCGTAATCAAAGAATAAAATAAGTAAAAATAAACTCACCAGTGCCAGTCGTCGTCCCCGTAGTCCCCCACTTCGCACATCCCGCACTCTCCACCGCATTACAAGCCACACTACTCAAACTCTGACAGACACTAACGGCGCTCGCTGCCCCAAGATAACCTCCACTCGGCGTACTAGCTGCGACGGTAACTCCTCCATTGGGTGCACTAACTGTGACGCCTCCACCCATCCCGCCCTCTAGATCCACCGTACACAGCGCATAGTTCTGCGCACAGGCATTCGTTGCGCTTGTGCAGGCCGCCGCATTTGCATATGTTGTTGCGAGAATGGGGAAGGGGAAATAGTTGTTAGAGACGAAGCCGCCGGTTGCGGTCGCGGAGTTGCTTGCTGGACTCGTGGTTTTTGTCGTTGCGGTCGCGACGGTTACGGTACCCGTGCAAGAGGCTCCGACGGCGCAACAGGCGATATTGTGTTTGCTATCTGTAGAGCAGACGGCATTTGTAGGACAGCAGGCTCCTGCATCGGCGGCTTTAAGTGTGCTGCAGGAATTGTAATTTGAAGGGCAATTGTCTGCGCGTTTGAGGAGGTCGTGATGTGCGTTCGAATTGGAATTGGAATCGGCGGGAGAGGTATCTTGTGGGAAGAATGTTTCATTATTTGAGGGTTGAGGAGAAAGGTCGAGTGTGAGTGGTGCGTAAAATGGTTCTGGAGGAGATAGTAGCGAAGGAATTTGTAGGGCGGATGTGCTGGAGAGGAGGAGCGCGGTGCTGAATAAGAAATGCATTTTGAATATGATCTAGATTAACAATTAGATTTTGATTCTTCAAAGAATGTAAAAGTGAAAAGAAATCCCCGTGGAATGGAAAGATGTACATACCTTCGATTTTTCCCAACCACCCTTTTAATTTATTTTCACCCAGCCTTCCCCGCGAAAGTAACCCAACTCTTATCTTAACCTTACCTTTTTGTCAAACAAATTCCAAAATAACCAGAATTTGTTTTCACCCACGAATATCAATTGCGATGATGAAGCTTGAATAAATCTACCAGAAGTAGAATATAATCAATTGATTGTAGCTGGGTACGAAGCGGTGATGAGATAGTTTTTTATTTTTGGCAAACGCATACATACAAAATCCACTGAGCTCATGTGTTGTTCCAGGGATCTTGCATTCGGTTGCTAAGGGGATGCTCGGGCATATTCTAGGCTATTTCACCACTAAAATAATGCTAATTTGAGCTTAATGTGACGTCTAGCCCACTGAAGCTTGGGGATGGCTCGAGCTCGATGCAATTTTTCAGTGTGAATCAGCGGTTCGGATTCTTGGTAAATCTATGAACAATTTATCATGACGATTTTCGTTCATACAGGACAATATTATAAATTGAATTTCCAACAGGGTCTCATCCTTCACGCCGAGCCACAAACCATGTAACTCCCGGTGAGTACCTTGAACTTGAATGTGAATTTATCCACAAACACCTCTGGTATGAGTATGCTGAGACCAAAAACCTTGTATTATTTTACCATTATAAGTTCTATTATGTACCTATCATTAACATATATAACCATATGAAGTCCGTATAAAGTATTGCTGCCACTCATTTGTCCAGGGTATCTGTTCCTTTTCCAGCATCTATTTCCTCAAACCGTGGGAACTTTCGTAGCGTAAAACCATTATATACCAGAGGGAGCCATTCAGCTCAAATCCAAACTCCAAATAACCTCATGTGGTTGAAACAAAAGATTATCTCAAATATCGCTCCCAAAGACTTGTTATTCCCGAGGGCCTGTTATTCCCACAACCGTCCTCTACGATTGTTGGTGCTCGATTTACAGCTCATCCTTCGTGGATTTCTCTATATGAGCTTCCCCTTTCTCGCCGGGGCTTGTAAAATCCTTCCCAAGTTCCAATGACTGCATCTCCTTCATTTCCGCAGTAGATTTCGAGTCTTTCGAAGCTTTTCTCGACCCATCAGTTTCCGACGTCTCTCCCTCAGCGATCATCTCCGTCTCTGCCTTTTCGGTCTCTGAGGATATAGCAGCCGGATCTTCGATTGTACCAGCGCCACACCTGTCATCCGCAGCAAGCTCATCCAGAACCTGCTCCACAGCCAGCTCTTCCTTCTTCGGTCCCAGATCCCGCCTTCTCAGCCCAAATCCACCATGCCACCCAACCCAACCTTTCTCCCACGGCCCCCTCAAAAAGCACACTACTATTCCCAACCCCACAAAACCAATACTCATCTCACCACTTTTTTCCCATCCACCCAACGCATATATCCTATTACCTGCTGCAGTCCCCGTCAGCTGTCCACAAAACACCAAAACCATATACGCAGTATTTATCCTGTTCTTTGCATTCGGTGCTATGGAGTAGATCGCGCTTCGATTCGCGATCTGGGCAGTTTGAATTCCAAGGTCCATTAAAAATGCTTGCAAAATGGGACCGGCGAGGGTGTGGAGACCTAAAAATGTACCGAGGAGGACACCGGTGAGACAGTACAGTAGACCGAGGAAGACGGAGAAGAGCGGGACAAAACGGTCAATTACGTAGCGAGAATAGACAGGGCCAACAACGAAGGCGGAAATACCGATGAGGGCGAAGAGGCCAATTGGGGTTGGGGAGAGGTTGTAGGGCGAACCACTCAGGAGGAAGGTCAGAGTGGTCCAGTAGGTTGTGAAAATTGTAGAGGTACAGAAGCCGGTGAGTGACGCTTGGATTAGGATAGGGTTTTTGTAAAGGAGTTGGATGATGGACCAAAGAACCTGGAAGTAATTGAAGTCGCCAGGGTTCGTACGTGGGTAGTCGGGCATGAAGAGATAGAGCAGGCCGAGAATTAGATATTGAACGCCAAATGAAAACCACTAGGTATGTTAGTGATAGCTCAGGAAGACCAAAAGAGACATATACATAGATTGTACGCCAATTGGTATATTGAGTCAAGATACCGGAGAGCAAACGAGCGATCAATAGACCGAGGAGAAGTCCGGAGGAAACGATCGCAAGACATGTTGCTCGGCGGTGTGGCGGTGCTAATTCTCCGACCAGAGGAAGCATCAGCTGAGGGGTAACAGTCGTGAGCGCAGTAACGAAAGATATTCCGACAAAGACGGAGAATGATTTCGTTATGCATAGCCCAAGCCACTTGTGGAGTGTTAGCGAACATTATGGTTGATGCATCGTGAAGGTGATTACCTACCATGGTAGAAGTAAAGAATACTAGTAGGAGGACAAACGGCCGCCTTCTAAAGATATCTCCCAACGGACAGAGAAATAGAAGGCCCGATGCATATCCTGCTTGCATCACAGTTGGGATGATAGATGCACGCTCGTTTGTAACATGAAACTCATCTGCTAGGATATTGAGAATTGGATGACTGTAATAAAGATTGGCTACGGTGAAAGTGCAGGCCTATTCACTCCAATCAGTAATTTTTTTTGAAATGAATGTTCTCGATGATGAATGAAAATGTAGTGCAGTCCAAATTGCAACCGCGATGGGTCTTATTTGGTTCTTCGGAACCGGAAGTACAGTACAGCCTTCCCGATTAAAATCGAACAAAATGCAGCAGTGTACAAGATTGGAATAAGACTATACTGACGAAAGCAAATAGCAGATTCAATGGCATGCTAAATCGAGGGGGAGCTTCAGGATCGTATCGACACCTCTGCGGCATCCAAGTAACCACCTTCCAGAATGTTATCGCAAACGCATTCTGTCTCAAACTTGAGAACATTTTCGTCTCTTCATCGCAACTAGTGGTTGACGATGGTTCATGAGCATCTTGAACGTCTTTTTCATTGTTTGAATCACTGTTTAAAACTCCTGGAGGCGGCGGTGGGGAAGGTTGAATAGCGGTATCGGATCTCCGATCCGTCATACTTGGTAATTAAAGAAAATGGAGAGATCCGTAGGCCTTGTGAATAGCATCAATTAACACATCAAAGACAGGAAACGATGAAAATGTATCTCAATTGCATGAAAATATGGAGAATTTTAGAATTATTTACAATTTCAAGATCTGAAAAACCCCATCACGATCTTACTAGTATTATTGAATGCAGAAGATCTGCACGACTACACGAAGACTTTCGTCGGTTCTCGTGAATCGTGTTAAGGTTTATGCGCGGGCATGGCAGACGAGCAAGGGTTTAGAGGCCCTTCATTGGCAGTTGAGAATTGTAGACGGGAGTCGGCTTCCGGCTGGTGACTGCAGGTGGGGGTAACGTTGAGTCTCACATGATATTCATGTGATATAGCGTGGCTTTCAATTCGCTTCTTCATTTGGAAAGCTCGAAATTCCGAGGTAGTTTGATGTGTGAAGAAACCGCTCCAAGTTATGACTACTAGGTAATATCAAGCTAGATCTAGTGGGTGTTACTATCAGAGGGTTAGGGTACCAGAGGGTTGTTGGGTTGCACTATTTGTGTGGACTATCGAGGAAGTTACAATTTAGTATGGTAACTAGTTGTATTAACCTGTCGTGGGAAGCTACTAGTTTTATTAATTTGCAATGGTGAGGTACTCATACTTTTAATTGCAATTAATAAATTTTGATAGAGCAGTTCAGTCCGAATACAAATCGGATATAAATATCTTTCTCCATGCACTTTCCACTTTCCACTTTCCATTTTCCACCTTCCAAACAATATTTGCTTCGTTTTTCTATTTGAACATTTGATTGCTGCCTCACCCAATATTTTCAGCATCCTAGAATTCTCAAAGTTCTCATTTCTTACTTCCAAAACCAAACTTGAGTCACTATCGATCCCTTATCTTCATTTCCAACATGTCCATGCAATCGGAGTCATTTGCCGCTTTCAGCATGCCCGACTTACAAAGCGTGCTTGACTATGGTAAAACTAGTATGGACACAGTCAGCATGCTTATCGACCAAATTATTAGCACGGAACCATGCATGACCGGCAATACAAGCAAGGATCCAGCCCCGGTAACTTATGGAGCCACGGAAAGAATTCGTGCTGAGCGTGCCCGTTTTCGTGAGCACAAACAAAAGGAGGCATTGAAGGCCTATAAACTTGAGCAGGAGAAGGCCAACACGATAAGGAAGACAGCAGAAGCCATGCGATTACGAGGAGGGAAGAAAGGGCAGAAAAGGAAGCACAGCCAACTCGCACAGCGCGTCGAGTCTCCAATACCATCCACAGAACTCACAATGCGCTCCAGTCCACCGGAATGGGCGCGAGCATCGGAAGATGCGAACATGGTTATGTGCATGGATTTCGCTGAAATTCACGAGCAAAGAAAGGCGGAGACTAGTGATGTAGAGCTTGGCAACGGTGCGGAATTAGAAGAAGTTCGTTCGTCTATGGGCGCAATGGCAATCACGGATGGCTCTGTTGAGATGGAAGAGATGGAAATGGAGATGTAATGCATGTATCTATTTAGGAAATAGATTGAATTACATGTATTTGCAATTGCGGGCCAAGTCAAAATGGTGATTTCGTGATGTTGTTGAAAATGTGTTTGTGCCACCATGTATAGAGCTAGGATTAGTGAGACAGTGGCGCCCTAGTATTAGGGCTGGAGCTGTTACTCATTCGTGACATCACTTCTCATAAACCAATTCTCTCAAAGATGTATTCCAATTCCATTAGTTTATTGTTCAATTGACAATCCAGTTCGATAAGTATCGGAATAAGAAATGAAAACAATGTCTTTGTGAAGACTTTATTGTTGATGGCCGAGCTTTGGCAGGTATGATTGCCAACTGTTGGATTCTCTATCAAAATATCAAAATATTACCCATGAATCCATGGGTTCTTATCAACGCCACCATGTTTTTTTACCCCTGTTATTTCCTACGCGTACGATTTTATCTGAGGCCTACAATCAGTTGGTAGCCTACACGGTCGCAACGTTGTAGAAACATTTCAAGTCTCTATTTTATTTCCAATGCATTCACATCGAAGGTCTTTTTTTCGAGACAAGAATCATTACTTCAATTGAGTTATCAGCCATGAATACCTCCAGTTTTTGTCTTCCAAATGCAGATAACTACTTTGGCCCCCAAGTGGACCCTTGCGAAAGGCAATTCGACTTCACGCTTCTCTTTGAGCAAAGCATACTTACTATTTGCCCTTCTGCTTTATTCATCCTGCTACTTTCTTTTAGGGCAATTCAATTATATCGCGTGAAAAGAAAAACAGTACCACATTCACTTTGGGGTATCAAACTGGTGATTAAATGTCCAAAACTTTAAGGTGCTACCTCAGAATATCGTTGACGAGTATGTAGATTACAATATCAGTATACCTATCTTTCCAGATTGGTATTCTTGCATTATGGGCAAGCTCCAAGGAGACACGTGTGTCGGTAGCGGCAGCGGCACTATCGGCGGCCGCTACTGTTGGCCTGGCATTGATATCGAATTTGGAGAACAACAGGTCAACGCGCCCTTCGCTAATAATTTGTACCTACCTCCTCTTTTCGGGGCTTTTAGATATAGCTCAAGCAAGAACTCTATGGTTGCAACATGAGCGTACAGCTTTGGCGACATTGTTCACCTGTACCATCATTGTCAAAGTCGTCTTATTATGCCTCGAGGCAGTTGAGAAGAGGGCATTTTTGAAAAAGCCATATAACACGTATCCTCCTGAAGCTCTGGCGGGATTCATAAATAGAAGTCTATTTTGGTGGCTCAATCTTTTGATCCAGAAGGGGCAGAAAAGCATACTCGGTCTTGGTGACTTATTCGATACCGACAAAGCCTTGTCATCTGCCTTTTTGGAGGCAAAGATGCAGCAATCATGGCAAAAACAATCTTCAAATGGGAAGTACTCTCTATTCTTTGCCATGATAACCTGCTTCAAACACCCACTCCTTACTCTTATATTCCCCCGGATTTGTCTGATTGGGTTCAAATTCTCTCAGCCATTACTCATAAATCGAGCCATCTCGTTTGTCGATGCTCCTGAATCGCCAGAAAACAAAGATATTGGGTACGCCTTGATCGGCGCAACAGTTTTGATATATATTGGATTGGCGATCAGCACTGCACAGTATAGACACCAAATATTTCGGGTTATAACTATGATTAGAGGAGGGCTTGTTTGCCTCATTTATGATGCGACTCTAACACTTGATGCAAATTCCGTTGGCGATTCTGCTGCAATTACCTTGATGAGCACAGACATCGACAGAATAGGGGCTGGATTTAGCTCCATCGACAGCTTGTGGGCTGGTCCGATTGAAGCTGGCATTGCGATTTACTTATTACAGCGAGAGCTAGGCCTAGCCTGTATCGCACCTATCATCGTCTCACTTAGTAAGTCGCCGCTTCAAATTCCGTCCTCACCACTGATATCTGTAGCATGCACGCTAGGATCATTTTCAATAGGGAAATGGGCGAAGCACACTCAGAAGCAATGGGTGGAGGCAGTCCAAAAACGTGTTGCAATCACATCCTCAGCACTCGGATCAATAAAGGGTATTAAGATGCAGGGTCTTACCGAACAACTGTCTGCGGATCTGCAAGAGCTTCGCGTTCACGAGCTTGAATGTGCGAAGCCTTTTCGTAGAAATATTATTGCTACAGCAGTAACATCCAATATTACGGCCCTCTGCGGACCGGCGATAACATTTATCCTTTATATCCTCATTCAAAAGAGTAAATCTTCGGCGACTCTAAATATTGCGCAAGCCTTCACTAGTTTGTCTCTTATCTCTCTATTGAGTACACCTGTTTCGGAGATGGTCCAGACGATTCCAACGTAAGTCTTCTATATGATCTATGAATCTTACTGATATTAGAAAGATTCGCTGCCGCAATGGGATGCGTGGAACGAATTCAGACATATATAAGGATCAAGGAGCGCAAAGATTCGAGATTCACCAATCCAGACTTTTACAACCATTCGAAGCCTGTGAAGTCTCAGACGAGAAACGACGCTCGTTCAGATGAAATTGAATTACTTGAAATAGGCTCAGTCACAACTGCTACGCCCGGTCATCCTCAAAATGAAACCATACTTACAATCAAGAATGGATCATTCGTTTTTGCAAATGGAGGAATGCCAATACTCAAAGATATTAGCCTTGAAGTCCCTCGTGGTACCCTGACCATGATTGTAGGTCCAATCGGATGTGGCAAGTCAAGCTTGCTGAAAGCAATGCTAGGAGAATTATATGGCACTAAAGGATCCGTATTTTTCCGCTCTCCAAGTATTGGTTACTGTTCTCAGACGGCATGGTTACCTAATAGCACTATTCAGGAACTCGTACTCGGGGTATCCAGTTATGACGAGACCTGGTATAATACGATTATTGGTGCTTGCATGCTCGATCAAGATATTATGTCTTTCCCAAATGCTGGCAAAACGATGGTGGGTAGTGATGGAGCCACTCTTAGTGGTGGGCAAAAGCAAAGATTGGTGAGCTTATCTATTAACCTGCTTTCCGGGTGTCGTCAAAAACTGACCGAAGGCTAATAATGATAGGCTTTGGCACGTGCTTTGTATTCCAGAAAGAACCTATTGATAGTCGATGACATGCTTAGCAGTCTAGACACTAAAACTAGCTACGAAGTTTTTCGTAATGTTTTTGGTAAGCGAGGCCTGTGCAGATTGCACAATATAACGACCATTCTTGCCACGCACGCAAGTAAGTATATGATTCACATGCATTTTAAGAAAACATCACAAGATACTGGCTAGACTGGCTGACGAAATACAGTTCAGCATCTTCGGTCCGCCGACAATATCATTGTTCTATCCGAAAGTGGCTCTATTTCTGAGCAAGGGAAGTTCGAAACCCTACGTAAAAAGGAAAATGGCTATATCAAAGGCATGTTCATTCAAGAGGAACCGACGTTTGAGATCGCAGATGAAACGCGAATTGCTCCCGTTGAAAACAAATTGACCATACCAAGCCCAATGGCATCTGACCATATCACTCGTCAAGATGGTGACGCAAGCGTCTACATGTATTTCGCGAAGTCAGTCGGTGGGCTTTATTCCGCCCTATTCATCTGCACAGTCCTTCTGTATACCTTTTCCAGCGAGTTCCAAGCCGTCCTCCTTGAACTGTGGTCGGAATCAGAGACTAAGCACCCAGGTGTATATACTAGCATGTATATGGGACTATACGCAATGCTATCAGTGTTATCCTTGTGTGGTATCGGTGGATTATTATGCGTCGCACTACTATTCGCTGGTCCACATGCTTCAATATATCTACATCGTATGCTCCTACATACTGTTATTGCTGCGCCATATTCGTGGTTCACTGCAACTGATAGCGGCGTAACATTGAACAGGTACCTCAACGATTTAGGTCCAGAAAACATCTACTAACAATTTATAGATTCAGCCAAGACATGAGTCTAATCGATATGGAGCTCCTAATCGGTATCGTCGACACTTTCGCCGGCACGTTCATGGCCATAGCCCAAGCAACACTCATTGCTATCGGCGCCAAATACGTTGGCATTATCCTCCCATTCATCATTTGCATTCTATACATTCTCCAAAAGGTCTACCTCAAAACCTCTCGTCAACTGCGTCTCCTAGACCTCGAGTCCAAATCACCACTGTACACGCACTTCACCGAAACCCTCAACGGACTTGTCAGCATCCGAGCTTTCGGCTGGGAAACTCACTACGCCCAAAAGAATCGAGATCATTTAGACCTGTCCCAGAAACCATATTACCTACTATTCTGTATACAGCGATGGCTGAATCTAGTACTAGATCTTATCTTGGCGGGGATAGCGGTAGTTCTTATAGCGTTTGCAACGCAGATGAGAGGAACGAGTAGCGCTGGAACTTTGGGCATTGCGTTGGTAAATATTTTGCAGTTTAACGGGACGTTGAGCTTTTTGATAAGAAAATGGACACAATTGGAGACATCGATTGGGGCGGTAGCGAGGGTAAAGAGTTTCGAGAGGGATGTGGAGTCTGAAGATGAGAAAGGGAAGGGGGATGTACCGCCGGAGGAGTGGCCGAATAGGGGAACCGTGGAGTTTAGGGATGTTTCTGCTTCTTATGGGTATGGATTTGATTCAAAAGTTCCATGGATTTTACTAACTTGCTGAAAGAATTGGTGAACTTGCGCTACTGAACATCTCATTCACAATCAAAGCTGGCCAGAAGATAGGCATAATCGGCCGAACCGGCTCGTAAGTTTATTTTGAATTCCTCTCCATTACTTACCCGTAAGTAACTAACAGATTATCTCAGCGGCAAATCCTCTCTCGTCCTAACCATCTTCCGTATGCTCTCCCAAACCACAGGTACCATTCTCATCGACAACATTGCCCTCTCAACACTCAATCTCCAATCCCTCCGCTCCTCTTTAATCTCCATCCCGCAAGACCCGTTCTTTCTCTCTGGCAATGTGCGCTATAACCTAGATCCCTTCCACTCTGGACTCGTTTTGGATGAAACATTCCAGGACGCGCTGACAAAGGTGGGTCTTTGGGACATGATACTTCAGAATGGCGGACTGGATGCGGAAATTTGGGATGGGAGGATGAGTGCGGGGCAGAAGCAACTTTTCTGTTTGGCACGAGCGCTGGTTAGGAAGGTGGCGTTGGGGAATAGGAACAGAGGGGTCCTGGTCTTGGATGAAGTGACGAGTAGTGTAGATGAAGGGACGGAGGAAATTATGATGAGGGTTTTGGGGGAGGCGTTTGAGGGGTGGACGGTGTTGAGTGTGGCGCATAGGTTGGGGAGTTTGAGGGGGTATGATAGAATTTTGGTGATGGATGGTGGGAGATTGGTGGAGTTCTCGATGATGAATGAAAATNNTAATGGGTGCGGCGAAAGTAAGCGGGACAGCTGCGTAAACTTCGCACCGGAGCTTATTGCCGCATATCCAGATGCCAAAGTGATCCTCACATTTTGTGATCCAGACGTATGGGTGAAGTCGATGAACACTTGCTACTATCAAATTCTAGACATGCTCAAATGGAACCTAATCGTATATATCGAACCCAACGAGTGGGGTGCTTTCAGAAAGCTGGTCTATATCATTCTGACGCAATTAACAAACGGCGACTGGAACAACCGCGCAGCTCTACGTCAAGGCTTTTTGGATCACAATGAACTTGTCAGGTTTTTAGTACCCAAAAGTCGCTTTCTAGAGTCTCAACCACAACAAGGCTGGGGACCATTATGCCATTTNNATAGCACCCCCAAAATTCTGCAGATGGTATATAGGGGTATACTTTTGCACAAACTGAAACGGTCCTTGCCGATGATGTTAACACTGTCGGTATCTCTTCTGGCTTGGGTTGCATGAAAAATGAAATGTACTAAAGGGCGTGCAGTTTTAAAAGAGCGATTCTAACTTATATTCTGGGTTGACTTTTCGTTTCATTAAAAGAGGAAGCTCTAAGGTTATCCGTACCAAATGTTTACGGTGAGCTCTGGAATATGCTATCGTGCGGCGTAATTGTTTTTGGTACCAAAAGATGTAGAATTGATTCTTGTACAAAATCTATGCACTGTACGAAGAAGTGCGATCATAATTATCACTCTATGGAGCATTTATAGTACTGAAAATTAGTTGCATATCATTCACCTCTGAGATATCATCCATGCATCCTACACTAATATCAATAATATGCTTTA
>JWJA01004579.1:0-16929 GCA_000812885.1 Lanzia echinophila
TAAAATGGTATCTACCGAGGTGTTCGACCCATTCACTCCACGCGGCCCTCACTTCCCATCCGATGTTAGTGCAATTTGTACCTGTCGAACCTTGTTCACTCTTCCATACTGAGAGACGATAAGAAAACTTTTATTGAATTAGAATACTTAGCTACTGGCAGACGAGAATAATATGTTTAGACAAGGGGAAAAGAATGGGATTGGTATGATAGATGATTAAAAGAACCGGAGTGGGATACATAGTTGTTACATCACTTTCATCCGATATTGACTCTATTGTACATCCAAAATTCCCCAAATACAGAGGGTGGCCGAGGGAGCTATGTATTCAGTGGATACTATGCATTTTCTATATCGATGCCTACAGCTAAATCCTTTTGTCCTACGGGCTCTGTTACCCCTGATTCTGTTCTCTGACCGGGGCGGACTGAAACATGTTTCACAAGTCACTGGTATACGTCCGGTGCTTGCCCTATGGATACTAGTATCTCTACCATTTCAGTTGCGTATGAGATAGCTGCTAGCCATTAAGATAGGATGCTAGATTCTGTATAATGTTTTTTCTTGCCCAAGACGGAGTGGAATGCGAACCCTTTTAAGATAGCATATTGGATGTTGTATAATATTTTTTCTTGCCCAAAACTGAGTGGAATGCATGCAAACCCTTTTCAACCCTTTGGTTTTTCTTTTTGTACACTGATAGTTCAGCAATATTGACGAGCTAAAGTGGGGCAGTTCCTCATTTTGGGTGACGTCAATCTTATAACAAACATTCATTTGGGATTTTGGGGCCGGTCACTGACGCAAAAGTAGAACAACAAGGAATATTTCTATCCGATTGTCAAATCAAAAGGCCAGCTCGATGGGCGACCGACCCGGTGAAAGCAGAAAGGCTCTGGAAGCTAAGTGAAGAATTGGTTGGGGAAAAGTTCGGCTCCAAGGGGAATGGTGATAGGGCAAAATTGTAGGCAGGCGGGGTACCTAGGTAGTTTCTAGTGGGGAGGGGCAAGCAGAAAGAACTGAAGTTGGCAACTGGTAGCGAAGTTTGTAATGCATAAAGAAAATATAAACCCGACGACTCGGATTACCACTAGAATCCGAGGACGCATGGAGATGAAGAGTGGCCCGTGTGACATACAGAAGTCTCCACCCACCCAGCCGAAAATCGTTCCGATGTGGATCTAACGTGCTAACGGCTCGTGCCGACCGGGAGAGACGGGACTACCGAGGCTAGTGAACTATGTTTCATCATACCAGTGACCAGCTTGCTGGGAAAAACTTCAGAATGAAGAGTATTAAAGTTTTGATCGCATGCATGCTTCAAGCAAAAAGATCTCCATCTGATCATGCGCTGCTGGGGCGAAGTTTTTAAAGCTATACTGTCCGCCACGAGGACTCTAAAGTTTTCAATAAGTTTCAGAACTTCAAATTCATCGCCAAGAGAGGAGTATCGTGAAGTTGCGCATTGACCAATCAACGTTCAATATTTAAAGAGTCGGGTAATTGCTACCCCGAGACATAAATTGCTGGCGAAATTGATTACATTGGCCTATGAGCGAGAGCATCCACTGGTGATGGTATTGAAACTCAACCAATCGAACCTTGACGTGAAGTGAGCCACTGTACTGCAAGATTGCGACCACTAAGCTTATTACTTTCAACGGTCTAGTCTTCGCAGCTCATTAGTCAAAGAAGCTTTAACGGAACAACAATGCAATGGATTGTAGTATTGCAGGGTATCGTGCAGTTGGGAGATGATATCATGCCCAAGTGTTCCATTCAAGAAGGAGGAAGGCCGAAGAAGGTCGTTAGCGAGCTTCATAAAAAATTAAAATGGTTTCCGACGATTTCGGCAGGTGAAGTCCAAGAATAGGTGGGGGTGGGTGGGATGTTACGAAAGAGATTTCAAGCATGGATGGTCCACTGGCTTAGGATCAAGAGATACCCATGTAATGTAACCTACGGCGTTGGGCGGCTAAAGTAATAGCGTCGTTGCACACATACAAGGGGCACTCACTCGCTTCTCAATTTTGAGGATATCTTTGCCGGTTAGTTTCAAGCGAGACGGAATGTAACTTTCCAACTTCCCGCTGTATGAATCAAAATAATGCTGACCGACATTTGGTTACTTTGCGGCACAGCTACTCGGTTGTCATGTTAACATCACTTCCAAAAAAATTCAGAAGGGTAGATGGGTTGCAACTTACAAGCGCTCGTCGTACTCTGGAAAACCGATTAAGCTTGTGTGTAACTGTTGTATTTTCAGATTTGACACGGCTGTTCGGATGTAGAGGTCTGCTGATCGGTTCGTTGAGATGTGTGGCTTTACTACTGCATGAACCTTAAGTTCTTTCAGGCAGGTAAGTGGGCACAAATGGAAGTTTCTTCAACCTTCGAGTGGGGATTAATTGTGGAACATGGCATCTTGATGAGGTTAAGACTTGCGTCTTGGACTACCTATGGTAGTTTTGGCGAAATATTTTTATTTCGTTCCAGAATGCAAATCTGGCAATGTTGTGTGACCTCATGGCTGACTCCTGATACGAAGCCTCAATTCTGGTGTCCATTTGAGACGTTCCATCAGGCATAGTTTCAACTCGATTCGAGTTTATCAGGTCTACATCCACATATTAATTTGGTAGGCAAATTGAGAGTAACCCGATTGTTAGATTACCTTGAAAAACCCCCACTTGCTAAAAAGTTCGCGTATGGCACGGTGTCTGTTTTTTCAATGACAACTATCATAATATTGCGGTTTGATTCAAGGCGTCATGTTCCGAACCAACAGAGCATGTTGTGGGTATGAGCGTTATGTTGTGTAGTTTATGAATTTGGGCACAGATCCCATATCAACATGAAGACTATGACTTCTGTTGATATCTTAACCACAGGCTGAAAAAGAAACAGCCTTCAAACTTGTGACCATCCCAAGGTGAAAAATTGATCCACAGAATTGGCCTATCGCCCGATGTGTGATTTATAAAGTTTTCTGGGTCTAGACGTCCTTCCAGACATCGATATATCTTGCCCATTCCACGAAGCCTATAAAGTCAGCTCCTGTATTGAAAAATGTTTATGAATCGCAACTTACCAAGGTTTATCAATTCTGCTACTCCATATGATTTTGTTACACTATCAAGAATCATCCTCGTCATACCGTCTTCGTGCAGTTTCAATATACAAGCATTAAGTAGTCCTCTAATTATTGCATGTCCACGTTCTGGGTCTTTATAATAGTCAGTGATGGTCATCAAAGCAGTAAGGCAGATAGATACACGCACTGAATAGGCACAAACAAGTCACACCTCCAACGTCATCACCTATTCTACCGGCCCAAGGTCTGTTCGAGGCTATGGGGCTGCCGCAAGAGGGTGTATATGTCAACGCTGTAGCGATTATAGTTTCTCCTGCTAAACACAACATAATGTCTTTGACATTCGTTCCATTCATCAGAGAAAAGTACTGATCAAACCATCCCATCTTAGCTTGTTGCTTCGAGGCTGCCTCAACCATCTCGAGGACCCTGATCATATCATCCTGTGTACAAGGTCGGCATAGAAAAGTCTCTGATGTCTCTGATGGCCGCTGATATCTCCAACTTCCGAAATTTAAGATGAGATCATAGACCGGTTGTCCTTGGCCCGGGAGGTCCTTGTGCAGCGTCCAACCCCTTCGACTGAACCACTCATTATTGCTAGTCAGCTCTGAAGAAGTGCCTAGAAGTGGTCCATGCAATATTCTTGGGATAGTACTTCCTAGTTGCAATCTTATAACACCACGTGTCCTTCTGAGCTGTCCTATTACGTGCGAGTGAAGGCTCAGCCCAATCCCTTGACGACGTAATGTTGTGTTGACTAGTAGGATTGCCAGAGATGCGACGAGTTTTTCTCCTTCTTGATCAACATATGTGAGATATGTGGCACAAAATCCAAGGATTTCGTCACTTTCTGGGTCTCGAACGACATAGTGCTTCGCATAGCCTTCCCGACGAAGCAAGGATCCGAGAGCTTCCACATCCACAGCAAATCTATTGTCAAAATTTCCCATCCATAAATTGTGCACACTGGGCAAATCCTTCTTTTCGTTCCATTGGTCGACCGGCCAAAGCTTGGGCCGTACCGGTTCCGTTATCCTGGGTCCCGAAGCGGCGGCTAATCCTCCTTTAAGTTTAGGTCGAATCTCCCCGAAGATCAATGCGGCTGCCATCTCGAGGGCTTCTATGGAGTATGCAGTGGTACGGATGATTGTGGGGAACGGGATAGGATCTTGCATATCCAAATGGTCACCGCATATCATGATGATGCATGGTTTGTCGCTAACTGCGAAAACGACGTCCGCAATCTCGAGTTGTAGTTGCTGTTCAGGCCGCACGACAAAACATAGTATAATGATATTCCCTCTTTTGATAAATCCAAGATGCGTGCTTGTAATCCCATTTCTGCAACGTTAGTTGCGTGTTTATCTAGGTCGGAAGTACTAATACTTACCTATGAGTGTAAGGTATATGCCTGACTCTCGCGTGCCTTCTAGCTATCGACTGACCAAACGGTTCGAAGGGATCACTCACATCTGCGATGTCTTGAGTGATTGGTACGACGACCGGAGTAAGTAGTATGATAACTTCTGTTTCTCGGAGTGATCGAATGTTTGTCAGCCAGTCCGTGGAGTCTTGCAGGATGGTAGCAAAGGGATTTTCTTCATCCACTGGCTGTGATGATGTATCTGACGATTCATAATCCGACTCTTCGTCGATGTCCCTAAATAAAGCCTAGTTAGATCTGTCCTCGCAACAATCAATACCTTGGAGGAAGTATACATCGCATCATCATCATTGTTATTACTACTTAACCCCGCCACATGGGACGACATAGCAAGATGTGAGCCTGGAACCTAACTGAATCAACATAATTCCCGTTCGTCGAAAGCTGGATTCTGCGTAATACCTCAAATTCCCAACTATGTTTTATTAGATTGGATAATGATCTAAGCACTATTTCCAGCAGCATGGTTGCTTTGATCTAGGTTGAGTTGGGGTTATAGCTTATGGCGTTTGGAATGTTGTCAAAACTGCCCCGTAGGGTATAGGTTAACCTGGGCCCATTGCAGATTCTTACCTCAAGTGTGCTGCTAGTTTTCCACTTTTACCTTAAAACTTTGCTCCAATCTCACTATCTGGCGGGGGGGCTGTGCTGCGAAACGCGAGTACTCGAGAAAAGATTTGATAAATCCTTGCGTTCGGGCAAAGATACATATCCATTAGCCCATTTTATTGATACACCAATGAATGAATGTTGTGGAACCGCTATTTGATTGGGTTTATCCTAGCTCCTACAGGGTAGAGATTTCTAGGGGCCTGGGGGTTTTTACCTGTGTGACTGGACGCGAAAGCTTTGTCCATAGTAGAAATAATGGCTGTATACTCAGTCTGGCAGTGAAGGAAGTTTTCGATTAGAGCACAAGTCTCAAACTTCCTCTTGTTCGAAACCGTTAGTACAATATCTTTTGTAAATACACAGTAAAGATCATGGGTCGCGGGGTTTTAGTTGTGAGCGGTTCGACACACACCAAATTCGGCTTTTAATCGTTTAAAAACGATTTTGCATTAGTTTTAGGGCACCCATTCTTATATTCTTAATTGAAACTAGTGTGGCTGACACTACATAGCGTTTGCAATATTTGAATTGTCGAATTTCGAACGAACACTCGAAATTCACAGAAATTCAAGTCTGATCATAGTTTTCAACTTTGAAAGGTAGGCATTCTTGCGTCTAATCATGAAATTCCGCCATATAACGAGGCAGGTAGGCAACAGTAGGGAATTATTGGAAATCAGAGTGTGGCGCGCGTGCTATTGACATGGTAGTTGTCAAGGCTCAGGTATAAGGATCAACCACTTAGCTTTGTCATTAGGTTGGTGCCACAACATGGAATATAGAATACTAGGATTAATCAAACACACACCACCGTTATTGCACCGCGGATATCCCACTAAAGTTCCGAAGCGGCGCACTCTGTCTACAGAACAACACATGCCTGTCATTATCCTCAACTGTATAGGACATGGCTACGAGAGGACGATGATCAACAAGGAGGGTATATCAAATGTGCTGGCCATCTTGAATAGCTTTACGTGGGGGGGTTTCCGCCAGCAATTGCTGCGAGTTTGGTTAGTCCTTGCTCCTACAAATTGTGTACTGATGATATCTCCTTCGGATGTCCAACTGGCTCCAGGCAATGACAGCATTCCGATGAAAATGATTTAACTGGACTGACCGCATTGAAGATAAATCATCGTAGTCGAGCATCCAGGTGGCCGATAGTAATTTTGTTTCAATTGCAGTGGATGTGCGATGTAATGGTACCATTGTGGCTAACCGAACCCAACTAATATATGCTGAGAGCTTTCAGGGCATGGCGGTAGCACGCATCTATGACGATGACGCTTATATACCCGTATATGTCAGGTTCATAACAGGTGTGGTAGCTTCCAGGGCCTAAGATGGATACGTGCATCGGAGGCATATCAAATCAGGGCATGGTAGGGGTGTGCCTTATAAGCACATCGCTAGTTCCTGTTATGGAATAGAACCATGCAATGTATGCAATGTATGCAATGTATGCGTGAAGAGATATTCGTCATATGATAATTGCTTCCGTTAGCAAAGACACGTGGGAGGAACAAAACCGGCTGGAGTTGTGGGCGTTGTATGTGAATGGTCGTTGCTTCGTTTGCAATGGATTGATTTCCAGGGCTACACGTATATATAATGAGCTCATATGGGATCCATTCAAGACATCCAAACCTTCAAACCGCAGTTAGAAAGTGCTTAAGTCAATTCGAAAAATACAGAACTTATATCTTGTTATATTAGATAAGAATTGCTGCTGTTGTTGTTGTGAAGTGTTTATAGATTTAATAATATATTGTGGGAGAGCGCGTCTAATAAGAGCGGTCGGCTGTCGTCCATACTAGTCAGGTAATCTCATGTAGGACAAGGTATATCCTTGGAGGTGGATGGATCAATGGCCGTCGCTTACTAAATTGACCTTACTACAAACCTTAAATATTACTGGAAATACCTTACCTACTTTCTCTCTCTCTCTACTTAAACACTTCCTGTTCTTTCATAACGTAGTAATGATGGATGTATTCGGACGGGATGATCAAGATATGAATGATGTATTAGAGGATCTCGAAAATGGTGAGAAATTGACAAAGCGCGACGCGTATTACTACGTTATATATATATGCCGAATCACAATTACGCATAGAAAATTATGTAGCCCATATGCTTACTCTTCATATAGCTTCACAAATTCCGGCCAAACAAAGGTCTATCAAGATATCGAGCTATATTGATAAGATATGCGCGAGAGCATATGATGAAGGATTACCAGACACGTCGCTGGAGAGGCTCATCGACATCATTACTCTACCCAATGAACTTGATCAGGGCAGTATTGGAAATTTGATTAAAAATCTCTACCCTGCTGCGAAAGTCCCAAATTCAACTGTCGTCAAAGTAGTGGGGTGTCTTGGTCATGGACAGTTAAAACCTTCTTATTCAGCCCAGGTAGCATTGCTGAAATGGCTGATTATGGTGTATGATGTCTTGGAAAACCAAAAATTCCTTTCACAGTTATATGCTGTGATCTTTAATCTTCTTGATACTATTGCTCTCAGGTAATAACTCTCTACCATAAATCCGACTTCTCAGCTAACACTCGAAGGTCTCAGCTATGTCACATATTGTCTCTAATCACTCGTCGAAAGCATGTTCGGCCTTTCAGGATACAGGCATTGTATGTCAAGCTGCTGTAAAATGTGGAGCCGCAATATGCTAATGAATATGTAGAATGCAATGGACAAGACAGGCTGGTCATGATCCCGGTCTGGTCGGGCTGATGAGAGTCTACAAAGATTACTATCCAGAAGTCATCGTCGGTGATGTAACCTCGGGAAGAGCATCGGTTTTCATGGTAAATAACCCACTCTGTGAGTTTAACGTGATCCTAAAGCTAATACCTTTTTAGCATCCAAATCGTGAATGGCGGGATAGACTGGGCGAGATTCAGGAATCATATCTCCAGAGAACGCAGGACGATCGGCGTAATTTTCGTGTGACTCGGAAGTCTATGAAAGAAAGGAAGCATAGCGTACTGCCCGAAGTTCACACATCGTATGCCCAAGAAGTAGGAATCTATTCGCCGGCCCATTGTTGTCATCTGTTAACATGTGGCAGACGTCGACTACGCTAGAGGAAATTGATGATATAGATGATTTCGTTCATAAACTGGAGAAAATCGAACTACCAAACCAGCTGGTGGCTGCTATCAATGATCCTCTGCTACAGAGATTTCTTCAACTCAGATCCTCTCGGGCTACATTGCAGCGAATAGACAGTTGGCTCCTAGCTTTCTTTGAGGACCAGTTAGAAAATGGTCGATCTTCCGAGACAGAAATACCTGACATGCTTCAAGCCCTTCTGGAATATACTAGGTTTACCAAGGTTAGTGCAAATCAGCAACGCATATTTGCAGATCTTGCTGATACTGGTTAGCAACTTCCTACTGCGTGCTTATCATATTTACAATCAATGATACCTGTATGGAATGGTATAACGCATCGTGAATTAGTCTTAGAACTACTGAGCTATGTATCTATCAGTTCCTTTGAAGGTATGGTATTCGCCGGATCTCTTCGGCAAAGCTAACCCAGTACCAGAGTTATATGAAGAGACTTTCCAGCCACTCGAAGAAGCAGTCATAGATAATACGCCTGAGTCTCAACTACTAATTCTCGGGGTTTACAACGCACTAGCCAGCCAGTGGATTGTTTTTCTCGACTCGCAGGCCTTTGCAACACCGGTACAAGGCGCGGCCATCGATGCCCTTATCACCCACGCCAACGGGCTTGCGCTTACAATTCTGCAAGGCTCTTCTAGCGTCGCTGCACACTCCAGGATCCTCGATTTCTATGAAACAAGCACCTCCATGATGTCAAACCCTAATTTATCATCAATAGTCCGAATTGCCATTCCTCCATCCCAACTCATTTATACACTTCTCTTCAGCTGTAGTCTTTCTATCATCAGCCGGCTCTGTAATATACTTGCTCTCTATAAAAAAGCATTTGAAATGGCCATGGCTCCAGGCAGTGGCATTAAGGCATATCCCAAGGAGTACGTCAATCATTTCAACGGATTTCTCATGGATATCTGCAATTGTCTGTGGAGATCACGAGCTTTCAATCGAGCAGACTTAAATGCTCTTGGCTGTTTGCTTCCCGAACAGAGCACCACGGCTCTAAGCACCTATATTTCGAAGATGGACACATCACTGTCGCTCAACTTTCTATTTAGCTTATCTTGTTCGCCAGCCATTTGTCATCTTGCTATTTCATATCTGAGAGAGTTAGAGGATCAAGCCGAGGATGGAATTGAAATAAGACATGCCGGGCCGGTGATGCAGATGTCGCTGAAAGCACTCGGGGTTAATGGAGGCTTGCGCATTTCATGGCAGGATTATCGATTGGGAGTACTGCAATATCTGCAGGATAGAGGATTCTCTGGAGTTGGTGAACTTATGTATAACACTATGAAGCATCTTATGTCCGGCCGGGAGAAGACATAACTGAGATGAGAGGTCTTCCCCCTGTACCATTATTCGTTGCCAGTTACATATACCCCGTGTGTAAGAACCATCAATTCATTATCTGCATCTAGACTTCGTCCCCAATTGTATTATGTATTACAACATTGCATAGAACTAGGCGTTCTAACCAATTAAAATCATGAACGCCTTCCCTTTGAATTTCGAATCTCATCTCGCATACTAATACATTCTATGATCTTATCTCATAACGATCCGGAGTCTTGCATACCACGACCCCAATCATAATTCCTTCCCAACACCACCAACAGCAGCCTTGACAATCGTTTCTTTAACCGTTTCCACTAGTACCGGACTCGCAGACGTGAGGGCAGACTTCGCAGATTCGTCACCGTTGTAGTAGAACCAGGCGCGGCTTGTGAGGAAGGTGATGTGTTGAGGCAGGTAAAGTGTCATGGCGATGACAATCATGCTGAAAAATAGGAACAAGAAGGAATCTGCGGTTTAAGGATTAGTATCCATAACTACGGAATGGCATTGATCAAAGGCAAGGACACGATGTGCTAGTGTGGACGTACTGAATATGAATTTTTCCGTCGGTGTTAACATGTAGAGCGAGAAGGTGACCTGTTACGAATTAGTTTGCGACCGGTATGGAGATTAGAGGCGCGTATTTACCTCATACTGATATCTCTTCCTCTGCAGCCATCGAAAAGTCGATGCAAACATAGACATTGTTGCGCCGAAATCGTGTATATCGACCGTGTAATTTCTAGATTATGCCCCTTCCGGTTCCGCCTCTTCGGTTATCTCAATTGTTTTCGGAGGATATCAGTTAGAATCGAATAATGTTGAATGGTATAGAGTGATGGTGAATAGAGAAAGCAATAACAATTTTCGTAAACTCGGAGGGAAAGGGGAATTTTCGTCGAGCATGGAGTGATGGCGGAAACGGGTCTGGGCATAATGAAATTTCCGGGGCCGATAAGGCTACGATAATACGATCGTCAACTGAAACACACACACCCAAAAATTGTCCGAAGGGTACCCAATCTATTATTACGCCTATCATTTCATGCCAATTACAGGTGCAAGATGTGATTATGATGCTACGGGGATTCCTTCCAGCTTTCCGCAAGCCAAGTCTTCAAAGCTGTTGTGCTGCTGCTGCCAACAGAAGTAATTTCAGCACCACAGCATCACAATGGAAGAAGAAGATGCCTGACAGGCCGGCGCCAATAGATGAGAGCGAATTTACGGAGGTCTTTCTGAAAGGTAGTGGGCCTGGAGGCCAGAAGATCGTGAGTGATATAATGATGGTGTCGTTACTTAGACGCGCAGCTCACCTCATGGCAGAACAAAACCTCTTCTGCAGTACAATTAAAGCACCTCCCCACAGGTCTCGTTCTCAAAATCCAGGCAACACGTTCACGTTCACAGAATCGAAAGATTGCACGGCAGATGCTTGCGGAGAGAGTCGAATTGATGGAGAAGGGGAAAGAGAGTAGAGTTGCGGTTGTGGGAGAAACGAAGAGGAAGAAGAAAAGCAGTGCGACGAAGAAGAGCAAGAGGAAATATCGGGCTTTGGCCGAGGAGAAGGCAGCAAAATTGCAGGAAGATGAAGATAAAGAGGAAGATGAAGAGGTGGAGGAGGAGGAAGAAGAAGTTGATGATGAGGGTGAAGAAGAAGCCATTCGGACGAACAAGGAGCCTGAACAGCAAGACAAGGGTGCTGGACTCTGAAATGGGCCCTAGTGAGGTTATGGTTTCTCATGACCGAGATCACAAAATAGAAACACTCAGTATACCCGAGGAAATCGACAGGCCGAGCCTTACTGTCCTCTGGATATGGGACCCAAATTTCTATATCCGCAGCTGCTACATCCGGCCAACCATGCGTTCCTGGGTCAATAATCACTGCTGTAAGGGATACAGCTTTGTCTCAAAGATATTATATCCCCCATTTTTGGGTCGTTCTCGCAATGATTCCAAATAATTAACGCTTGCGCCCTTCACAGAAGCATCTACTGGACATACCTCGCAAAGAGTACTACCACACATGCAATTGATCAGTGGATGAATCACATATAAATTGAACTCAAGTCCTCTAGATCACTGTTCCTCACAAACACTGAACAACAAGCACTTCACAAAATGGTCTCAAAAATCTACGAGCTTACTCCCGAAACCCACATTAATGTGCTCTCATCCGGCACACCCAACACCAAGCCCTCTCTCATATTCCTCCATTTCTTTGGCGGTTCATCTCGCATCTATCTTCCTCTGACCACCCTCCTATCACCCCACTTTCACACACTCTCCATCGACTTTCGTGGCTGGGGTTCTTCTACTGGACCCGCCTCTCCCGATGCCTACCATATCCATGACCTCTCGTCAGACATCCAAACCCTTCTCCCCCAAATTCTCCCTCCATCACACCCATTTATTCTAATCGGACACTCCATGGGTGCAAAAGTTGCCATGCATGTTGCCTCGCAAATTCAATCCCTCCCTCCACCATTCCCCACCCTCCTCGGCCTTTTCCTCCTCGCACCCGCTCCACCCTCTCCCCTGATCCTCCCAGAAGAAATAGCCGCCCAACAAGTTACCGCCTACGATTCCATCGAAGCAGCGACCTTTGTAACAAACAACATCCTTTCCGCGACCGCGCTCCCCGACTCCACCGTCGCGGATGTGGTGGCGGATATGATGCGGGGTAATCAGTATGCGAAGGCGGCGTGGCCGAAGTATGCTATTTCTGAGGATTATGTGAAGGAGGCAAGGGAGATTGTGGTACCGGTGTTGGTTTTGCTGGGGGCGCAGGATAAGGTGGAGACAGTGGAGAGGATGAGAAAAGAGGTGTTGGGGAATTTGGTGGGAGTTAGGGAGGCATGGAAGGAGTTGAGGGTAGTCGATGGAGCGGGACATTTGATTTTGTTGGAGAAGGTGGATGCTGTGAAAAAGGACATCGAGGGGTTTATGGAGAAGGTCCGGGAAATTAGGGATGCCCGAATGATGGATCGGTGAAAAGAAAATCTATCAACATTACGAATTGAAGTAAGAAGAAAACAGCAGAATGTTCGATTTCCATAACTAGACATTGCCATTGCTCAAGCAAACTACATATATCCAACAGTAAATGTCCCTATCGAAAATTATTTATACCCAATCGAACAATGTGGTGTCAACAAATTTCATTTCACCGAGCCTGTTCCATACAAGTGAATGATCCCTACATAAACATGTCAAATTGCGATTAGCAACATGGTATGAATCAAGTCGACTTCCCTGTGAGCCGCCCCAGTTTCCCCCATTCCCGGTGACCCGCCTCCGAGTGTTAAAATCGCAGTTTCCGTTGCGCCCGCCTGCAAATCCATGTATTCCCGCGAGTCTGGAAATTACCTAGCAGTAACCTCATATAAAGACATTACATCATACATCTAATCAGAAGCAGAATCAAACTCTGATTCGGCCACCTCTCTGAGCAGCTGATAATCAAATTTACCACCCACTTTCTGCAAAAGAGCCAACTGGACGAGTCGAATTTCTAACTCCGAGAGGTCGGAGTCTCCATTTTGATACAAAACGGACAATAAGAGACCTTGATTTGTTTCTTGCAAAGCAGAAATATAGCCGAGTAGCCCATCGCACGTAAAGGAGGTCAATGCAGCTATATTCAAGTCTCGCAAATTGTGAAGTTTTGCTAGATGAGGCAAGAGTTCGTCTCCGACACCATAACCTGAAAAGTGAAATTTTTCGAGGAGAGGGAGATGTATGGCGAGACGGCGAATTTCGGGACTGCTGAAATAGTCAAACGATTCTGCCATTTTGAGTTCTTTAAGTTTCGTCAGATCGCAAATAGATTGAACGACACTGTCGATAGAATCTCGAGTCCTGAAAACTTCATCTGAGCTGCCCGTCAAGGAGAGATCTTCCAAGTCGGTTTGATCGGATAGAGCAAGAAAGAAATCAGGAGTGGTGACTATGTTGGGTGAATGGACTTCTAATCTTTTGAGTCGAATGTTGTCGCGACGACATACTTGTGTGAGTATTGTCGGCGAATTGACGAGCCCTTTGATGATCAACTCTTGGAGTTTGTCGCAGCGCCCTAGCCAGTCTATAATTTCAAGGAAAACGTCGTTCTCAGTTGCTTCTAGGTCAACCATCCTCTCCTCATCCTCTAAATCCAGAACCTCAAGCGCAGTGCATTGTTTGAGGAGATTCAAGTTTTTGATGGCTTCCGACCTCAGACTTTGGAGTTTCAAATTCTTGAGAGACCCAGAATGGTGATTCAATGCTACGAGAAAAGCTGGTCCGACTTTACAATGTGAGAGAATCTGTACGGAAACAAGACTGTTTGATTTAAGGCCCTCGAGAAACGAAGCGGGAATCCGATCGGTATCATCTCCGCACATATATATGTTAATTTCGTTGAAATGGGGGCATTGATTTGAGATAGCGGTTGCCACGTTCTCGTTCAAAGCTTTTCCATCCCAAATTGTCATGGACTTCAATCTTGAAAGCCTCCCAGCCCAAATGGGCAACGCAATGGGACCTATGTCTCCCGAAAGATGTTCGAGTGCAACTGTCGTTCGGCTTTCGTCTGCGCGTTCGCTGACATATCTAGTGATAGATTCCCCAATGCGATCAATTATAGCTCCAGCATTGAGCCGTACCTGGCCACGCCTCTTCGACCTTCTATGAGGTGTCCCATCTATGCTCAAAAACTGCGCCATCTCGTCGGCGAAAAAGCTTTCCATTGTAGATTGTCGGAAGGTTGAGTCATCGAGGAGCAAAGAGAGATTGCTTAAATCAAGGGATCGTATATACAAACAATATGGAAATGCAGTCGCCCCAAGGCTCGAACGCACAACAGATCCCCATAACAATGCCCATCTTGAGACAGGGTTTGATTCGGAATTGCGCTTTTGTGTCTCTGCCCACTCGGGGGCATCTCCTTCACTGCTCACAATTCGTAGGTATTCGTTGTGTATTCTACAAATAGTCAATGAACAACAGCTCAAGTCCGGATGCAAGAGAGGTTTACCTATAAAGCCATAACAAAGCCGAGCGAGCCAATTGCTTACCAGCCAAGGTACAATTGAAAAGAGTCCCGAAGTCAAGTTGATTGCCTAACTCTTCGCAGACCTGTAGAAGTATATCGGCAGGTAATGTCACGGCCGACGTAGTATCGGATATAACTCTATGGCTGGGGCTTGAGATGGACCCTGTAGGTGCAGCCTCAATATCAACAGCCGCAGCCATTGTGTCAGCTATGGTGGCGCGAGGAAATTATATGTTCCTTGACAATAGTAAAATATAATAATTTAGTTGATATCGCTGTTTTATAGCATTTTTTTCGATAAATAAAAAGTGTATTGCTCTACATTGAATGAAAAATTGAATTGGTTGGTTTGGGTTGGTGGTTGGTTCGCGGGGCAAGCTGGACAAAGAAAAGCGCGCATCATAGGCATCAAACGCGACTTTAATTCACGAATCGCACGTGATAAGCTCTAAATCCAGCCCAGCTCCATTTTATGTGAGGTATCAAAACATCTTTCTTTTTATAAACATCAATTTGGATCATCTTTCATTGCATTTTGATTGCAATATGTTGATTTGATGTGATAAAACATAGAATCATGATATGACATGATATAATAAGAAGACTTCAGGTACTATTGTGTTGTTGAGTTGAAGAACATCATGGCCATCTTAACCTTCACCCTCAATCCAGAAGCTTTGGGGAAGTTTCACGATGCACTCGCCTGTCTTGGGAAGTTTAGTGAGACTGTATCTATTGAGGCCACTCATAGCAAGGTATTTCCGGCTTGGAATTTGTTTGAATAAAGCTAAACTACTCATAGCTCATTTTGACGACGCTGAATTCTACAAAATCAGCCTACGCGTCCTTCACATTGGTTGGGAACAAGTTCTTCTCCAAATACCAATATACACCAGTGCGTACTGCTGGTCAAGCATCACCAAAGTTCAGTTGTAAGATCTATAACAAGGTCTGTCTATCTATGCACTCTGCTCTCTACACGATTCTCATATGCAATGGATAGGCATTATTGTCCGTATTTAAGGGTCGCGTAAGTGGCGATGCTGCAAGGGAGAAAGAGACAGCCATTGAAAAATGTGATGTGTCAATTGAGGATGGAAATAGCACCACAAAAAGTCGATTCATTGCGAAGATCCATTGCAGACATGGTATAGTCTAAGCACTCTTATGATTCTGTGTACGTCTACTGATCGGTGCACTCAGGAGTCTTAAAAACTTACCGGTTGATTTTCGAAGCTGTTCCTCCTTTGCATGCCTTGTTCTCTCGTGAAGGAGCCAGCAACAGCTGGTCAATTTCATCCAAGACTCTGCGTGAGTTCGCGGAACATTTCGGACCCGGAACTGAGCAGCTTGATATATTTTCTGCGGACGGTCGAGTAAGCTTTACCAGCTTCACCGAAAAAGTCACGTCAGGGAACGGTAAGTTCTGATCTCCAGCTCGGTATTGTTACGAGTACTAAATATATCAGAGGTCCTAAAGCAACCTTTGCGTACTACAATCGCTGTAGACACCTTGGAGTTTGTCGAATTCAACGTGGAAGAACAACTCCATACAGTCATCAGCGTGAAAGATTTCAAGTCTATCATCGTTCATGCCGGTATCACCAATACAAACGTCAGAGCACTGTATTCGCATCCTACAAAACCGATGCAGCTTACATATAGTGATGAAGGAGTATTAGGTGAATTCATCCTCATGACTGCGGGCGAAACCAGGGCGGCATCATCAACACCAGTAGCAAACGAGGCACGGACAGCTTCAAAAAGACAAGCTGCGAGGCAGACTTTGGAGGCGATTTTAAGTCTGAAACGCGCCAGATCTGACTCTGAAATGCCTCCTCCTGCTGGTCCTACTCCCGTCCCTAGTTTGGCCCGAGAGAACACGAGGCGAAAGATTTCAAAACCATCTCCACCACCCCCTCAACCGAGTCTACAATCTCAAGAACTCTTCTTTCCCGATGAAGATCGAAGATGGGATCCTGCCGAGGAAGATGATAGCGAGATGCTATTATGGGATGCGAACGTGGATGTAAGTTTCACAATAATCCCTCCGGAATCTCCGACGAGACCAGATGCCAACTAAAATATCAAACAATAGGAGTCGTCAGCTAGCAATCCCAGCCGCCGTTTGCAAGACACCCAAAGTAAAATTCCAGCCGAAAATCCAGATGTTCCCATGCAACACTATGTCACAGTACCAACGCAACGAGTGGCACCGACACAACCACTATCGCAAGTAAGTTTTGCTTCAT
>JWJA01004580.1:0-23100 GCA_000812885.1 Lanzia echinophila
TGTATCCACAGTGCCATGGTTTTGAGAGTAAGCTGTCTCTTGACTCAACTCATATTACCGACTTAATTAACACAACATAGGACTCCGTTTTCGAAACTATGCCATATAACGATTGGCTCGCAAGCGTAAACCCCAAAGTTGAAGGTTCCTGGAATCTCCATACCCTTCTCCCCCGCGACCTCGAATTCTTCGTCATGCTCTCGTCGGTATCCGGCATCGTCGGCCAAGGTGGCCAATCAAACTATAGCGCTGGGAACGTGTATCTCGATGCCCTAGCTCGCCACCGCATCAATCAAGGCCTCAAAGCATACTCAATCGATCTCGGACCCATGCTCTCGTCGGGATTCATTGCCGAAAACCGCGAGATGCGCGAGCGTTTTGACCGGCTCGGTACCTTGCTCGATGTTTCTATGCCTGAATTATTCGGTCTCCTTGACTATGCTTGTGACCCGTCCCGAGTCTCCATCAGTACAAACCCAGAAGAAGCACAGATCATAACTGGGCTGAAGACACCTGCTGATCTCAGAGCAAGAGGTGTTGAAGAACCAGCTTGGATGGTGTCGCCGATGTTTAAACACCTTTATCAACTCCAAGGTTCTTCTGCTGCAGTGTCGTCGTCGTCAACTTCTGCATCTATTGATTTGCCACTCGTCATGTCCACTTCCCCAACTCTCCAAGCAGCTGCCGAAGTTATCGCATCCGAGCTTGCGAAAAGACTAGGCAAGATTCTCTCTATTCCCTTAGAGACGTTCGACCTTGATCGTCCTATTCATACGTATGGTCTGGATAGTTTGGTAGCAGTTGAGTTGCGGAATTGGTTTGCGAAGACTTTGAAGGCTGATGTGGCGGTCTTTGAGATCGTGGGAGGTGCAACCTTTAATGAAATTGGGGTGGTGGCAGCTGGTAAGAGTCTGTTCAGAAAGGGAGAATGGTAGATTATTGTTGTTGTTGTTGTTATCGCTCTTGTTCATATTGGGTTTTTGTTTTGCTTTGTACAATTCTAGTGCGATGGGCATTGTGTTCTTCTGTCTTTGCTTCCGCAAATGACTTGGGTTTGATATTTACCCCAATTTTTGGTCCATTTTCGGAGGAGTTTATGTACTTCTGTTCATGGTATCTTGTGTTTTGTTAATAAAGCGCCGAAGAACGTCGGCACGTATCGTCTTTTATATTGGTAGAGAGATTAATTTTAATTTATAGAAAACTGTTTGTATTGGGTATGCAAATTTGATACTATCATTAGAACACTTGATTGAGAAAGTTGCAACCTGTGAATAGCATCATCCCATCTTAATTGTTCGGAAAATCAGATTTTGTACGCTCGTCATTCAATTTCAGCTGCGAATAGAACTAACTACCCATCAAGTTATTCGCGGCTCGAGATATGCGTTGCGTGCAGGATTGAAGATATTAAAACTTCTTGTTATCTGCAAAAATATAAAAACTCTCGAGTAATGTACCTTTTCGATTCCTAAAGAGACCAATTCTTAACAAAAGTAAAAGTAGGTGAAGTTCAGAAAAGTCTTGCTTTTTTCCGCATGAGACCTTGGATATCTCCCGGTGAGCGTCGCAAATTTCGTTAAGTACTTTGGAAATATCGTTAAGATGGGTCGCCCTACCGTACCCAAAAAATCATTTTCATCATTTATTAAAGATTAAATTTGTACAATATCAAATGCTTGAGTTGTAATTCATCTCAGAAGTCCAATCTCGAGCAAACACAAGGCCCGAAACTTTTGTGACTGTTTGCCAATATTACCCTATAACTCCCCTTCCCCCCCAAATTCGATTTCCAAGAAAGGATTCCGTGATTACGCATGGTAATAGCATACCGATAGGCCGAACTCGGTACAATCCGTTGCAGAATCAGAGCTCGGGGTACCTTTCGGCATAATGATTCTTAATCTCGCGCGAAAGTCCAATTGCCTTCGCACCGCATTGTTGTCTGGAGTCGATGTATAATTGTTTTCCGCCAGCAGAGGAACGCTTGCCAGTGTTGCAAGCTCATCGCCAAAGAACCATTCCAATAGCTCTCGCCAATTCCACCGAATTGCTAGACACTCTTGCGTCACATTTTGTACGAAGGTAAAGCGTGAGGGAGGGGTAGCATGTCTGTCAAAATCATATGAGCGACCCCATGGTCGTAGAACTTCTACACTGTATATCGGCACGTCGAATTGATAGTTTGTGATGGGGTTGTGGTGTTTAGGATTTCGGAAATAGGTATGCGGTTTTGAGTTTTCGAAGAGCTTGGGATCATTATCATGGCGTTGGCCCTCTAAGGGTAGATAACCGATTAGCCTTTGAAAACCATATCGCAGCGCAAGCAAAAATGATATAAGATGAGATCATGGCCTACCTGTAAAGATCACCATGCGCGGAAGGACATGTTGTTGGAAATAATCTTCAATTATATTTTTAGAAGCTTTACAGATAAATCGACTTTGAATCCATAAACTTGGGAGATCATAGTAGTCATCTCCAAAACTTTTGAATGTCTTAACCCACAATTCGTCGGGAAGGAGAGGTGATATAGGCATCGTTGTGATGTTGAGATAATGGGGATCAGGTCTAGTAGATGAAGATGGTTGAATAATATTGCGATGCAAATATAAGTCAAAGAATCAATTGATAACAATCATGTATGCAATTCCAACTCCGATGAAGTGGAATATTTTGCTTCTTTTCCTTCGGTCTTAATCAATTATTAATATTGATGAATGTGACGTACCTAAGTAGAGTAGTATTTGAGTTATTAAATTATCTACTTATAAACCCAAATACCATCAAGGTGCTGTTTGTCGGTTATCAATAAGCTTTAAGGTCACTTGTACACCTAAAAGCCAACCTTAAAACGCGCGGCGACCTATGGATCTAGATTTGCAAGCGACATACGATATCACTACGGAGTATGTCAGTCAAAGATCTTTGCAAAACATTGTGAATAATGACTTCCAAGGATTTTCTGTTCAAGGGCCATTTATTTACTCACGATCCCGGGTCGGTCTCCGAGACCGGCTCTGCATCTGTTACGTGGTTTGACACGAAATCCCGTGCAAAAAGGGGCTTTAATCTTCGGGACTTTAAGCTAATGACAATTCCGGGCCATCACGGTCCACTATTCATCTTGAAACATCGCACATCTTCATCACATCTTCACGTTAGCATCTAGCAATATGCTCATACCAATAATTTGTTCGAAACTAATCTCAACAGTAATGTCTTAAGAGCCCATTTAAGTTCAGTCACAATTATGAGATGCATAATCGCGGTTGGTTATACTAACTAACATTCATTTTTACCTTTTTGCAAACGGATTATCCAAGTCATTTTGGTTGCTTCAGCCAGGAGGGCTAGCTCGATTGACTCGGTCGGGCTTTGCTGATTTGCTGAATTTGGTTCACTCGCTAACCTGGCTAACCCGGCTGGCTACTTGGCTACTTGGCCACCTGCGCCAACTCTCAAAACTCCTTAGTAACACCAACATCGTGTTACTGAACAACATTGCTGTTACCTTACAGTTGACCCCTCTAATGTTACTCAACCCTTAAAGGGCTCTTATTTACAGAAATGAGAGCAATATGCTGCAGTCAAGTTATTTCTGACTCGTGAGTTGGATGCTTAGGAAGATATGTACAAGATCGTCAAAACCCCGTACAATAGCATTGCGAAACAAATACTGAACAGAGACGACGAAATGTATACATATCGCCTAGGACAACTTGCAGCTTTTCTTCTCGTGATCTCATAACTTCAACACCAAAACACAGTCATCATGTGCGAAATACGACACTCTAGATTCAGATGTGGACATGGAACTGCCCATATTTTCACTTGTGGGGTTCATAAGTTCCTGGCACACAAGTTTAAGGGATTTAGCTCATACGATTGCCCATTCTACGACCAAATAGATTCCAATCCAGGGCAGGATTGTATACTCTGCCGTATCAGGCAGCACAATGCAGCAAGACTCAAAGGCAAAAACCTCAATAGTCGGCGATTCCGTTGGAAGCCAGCCCGGCATTCTTTGAGAAGGTAAAAGGTAAGGTGACTTCGAGTGGGTTCCTTTCTTTGCTTCTTGTGTTTCATGTCTCTTGGTTTTCGTATTGTGGGGGCACCAAACAGAATAATTAATGAAATGTTTCTCCTTGGCGATTTTTTTGATGCAATAAAAAGTTCCTATTGGGAAAAAGTGAGTTCATTTGCGCTACTAATTGGTGAGTCTGTCTTGGAGTGTGATGGGCAACTAGAATGACATCGCATATATCATACGTAGAATATCATCTAGATCGTTCTCACAGTTCATCACCCCGAACAAGTTCTGAACAACCCTCGAAAATGGTATATATAACCCGTCCCCGATGACGTAACAGTCATCTCACCAAAAACACTTGCAGAATCACAGGAAGTCACTGTAGGCACACCAGAGAGGATAGATTTTTTCGAGTAACTCAATACTTACAGATCAGTCAATCTACATCCAACCGGAAAAATGGCCCCACCACCATATACTCCATTACCCAGAGCCGGCGAGCGGAATCTTACAGCAGAAGAAGAACAAGCAAGGAATGCCGCGCGGCGTGCAAGACGAATGGTCGGGAGAAATCTTAGGGAAGTAGTAGAACAACGAGACGAGCGAAATCGTCGTTTGCAAAGGCAAGACGAACAACCCGGAATGATCCACAGGGAAGCAGTACAAAGAGAAGAAATACAGCCTCCTCGGTATAGGGAATTTGACGAGATGTTCGACCAAGACGCTGATGTCAGAGATGAGCGAGCTCGTCATCGCAGGTATAGGGAGCAGGCCGAAAATACCGAAGCGGCCTTGAGACTGGAGCTGGACGAAGTTAAGCGCAAGTACCAACAGTACAGCCAGTTGACTCAGGTTTCAATGGCAATTATTTGTTGCTCGATTCTGTTAACAGTACTACTAGCTAATAGGACAGAGGATGTTTCGGTCACTATCATACTTGTGTGTACGCAATCCTTCGCCTTCGGTTACTGGCTTCAGGAAAGTGGCAATTTGTTTGGTATTGCGGCTCCTCTTCGTTTTTATGCATGGGGAGAGAGTGTCTTACCCAGATTTAGAGATGTGATGATGTTCTATTGGGTAAATGATACGTTCGGAATTAGGAGAGGCGTTTTGAAATATGTCCTGATGGCCATATTCTCTCTGGTAGTATTTCCGGTATTCTTTCCTATATGCTGCCTTATTGCCATCGTCAGCCTTCTCTGTTGAAACCCGCAGGGGTAGAAGAGGAACGGCCTCGATAAGCCCAAGTACATGGAAAAAAATATCTCTCGTAAAATTCACTTCGGAGTTCGGGAGTTCTGAATTCTCATAGTCCAAAAATAAAAATCAGTTAACTATTACAAGTTCCCCATCATTCGTTCACCTCCAGTGTATATGTCAAATGACATGTGAATACTTATAACCAAACTCTATCCAAGTGAATTCATAGCTGAAACATTTAAATGTGCATTACATGGACGAGATGAGTGCTAAAACCTTTGCTATGCAAATTCATATTAGTGTCCGCTTCTCCACAACAACACGTTCCGCCGGGCAAGCTCCTAAAAAGTCCATATTTTCATCCACCAAATCCATCATGCGTCTGTCACTGTCTGTGATCGACCGAAAAGGCAGTGTCATCTTTCCATCATTTCCTGGCAAGACCCATGATTTCGGAGGGGTCCACGTTCGTCTGCAGAGAGTAATATTTCTCGAAGAAAATCGCCCCTGGAAGGAGAAATCGCCGCATGCAACGACCTGTAGTGATGGAATGGTCCTAAAAGCCCATTGAATAAACGCCAAGAGGCCTTTGGGCCATTCTGGTATCGCTTTTAGGAATTTTGCATAAACGTCCTCCTCCGCTTCAACGCTGGCATTCACTTCTTGCTCATTATTAACTGTATTTTCAGAGCCATCAGCTGTGCCATTGTCTGCCGCGTCAAACGCATCCCAGGTTTGCGCAATAGCTTTGGTAGCCGTAGTTTTGGCGAACATGTCCGCTCGATGATCTATGGTTCCAGCCATGTCCGGGCCAGACCTCCTAATATGCAGAAGTTCCAGCGATTTGGTAGCAGCAGCGGAAGTCAAAATTAATTTCTATCTTAAACATTAGCAGTAGCCCCAGAAACTAAGATGGTAATTTGAGTTTACCATACCATACCCGTAAGGTCACCGCAGAGTCCTAAACACTCTAGATCAAACGAGGCAAAGGGATGATTTTCACTCGCTTCTTCAAGTTCTCTTAGCTGGCGGTCTGGAATTAATTGGTCTACGTCTGTTTTTTCTTCGTCCGTTGCTAGGTCTCTTTCCGTTACTCTTACTTTTATCTCTCGAAAATAGGGGTTATACATGACCTTTGGGTGATAGACGAACCGTCTCAGGGGCAGACTGTGGTCTGCTAGCCTCCTCCAAAGATTTAAAGTCTCATCTGGCCATGGCGTGGATAGAAAGAGATCGGTTAGACATGGGACTATTTTGAAGATGCCTAGAAGCGCTCTCGCGCGACGAAGCTTTTCTTCTTCTCGATAATTATACATGAAAGAAGTATACTCTAGAGATTTAAGCTCGAGTGTGAAGCCATATCGAAATGCAATATCCTCAAGAAAGTAATCTCCGCCATCGCACCGATTTAAAACTAAATGTGATAGCTTGCTAATGTTAAGCGTATATACCAGGAATTTCGTAGCTTTGTTCAAGGAGACGTAGCTAAGTGACAAAGAATCAAGCATAGGAAAATTAGTTTCTAGAGTGGAGATAGATCGTTCCAAGCCTAACACGCCACGAGCAAACAAGTTTTTGTAGTGGGGAACGCTATTGCTGTTCTGTTCATCATCATCTTCCTCTTCTTCTTCTTCTTCTTCTTCTTAACTGAATGGGCTGTGAAGCTCATTTACTGAAAACTCGAGTTGAAGATGTGTAAGATGCTTCGAATTGTTTTTGAGAGCACAACGAAGAGCTCGAAAATGCTGGCCCGAGTCCAAACCAAGCCAGGAGATGCGGCGAATGGCATTGAAATTTGAAAGATCTATGATGTGCCCATAGTCGCACTCGCAAGGACAGTTGGTCCCGGTTATGAGAGTCATGTCTTCGAGAGAAGTTTGTCGACGTGGCAAGTAGCCCATGGAACCGAGTAATTGCACTGGAGTACATGTGCCAAGCTGCCAACTGAGTTCTGAATGTTAGCTAGAATCCCAACTCTACCGCAAACATTACGACTGACCTGAAACTCTTCAGTCTATCATCTTTTAATTTGTGAAGCAATGGCACTGCACTCTTCGCCAGCATTTGAAACTTTGTTTCCCAAGTCTCCACTGCATTCGGATTAGAGTTGACCTGGTCCTTGAAATGAACACATTTATCTTTGAGATTTCTATGGAAAGGAGCGGTAAATTCAACATGTCTCGTATGGTATACTTTATTCTCACAATTAATACATGAAAATGATGGGATATTAATTTTGTGAAGACATTCTTCAGATTCACTTCTGACGGCAACACTCTTGTAGAGCTTGGGGGTAGTCAAATCACAGAGTCTCTTAGAGACTAGACAGAGATGCTTCACACCCCTTCTGTTTGGCAACTAATACTCATAAACTTTGGGAAACTCTAACACAGAGATATATCTGAGCTGTTCTAAGATCAACCAGTATATTCCGAGATAGATCCTGCAACATAGTTTCGAATTTTGACGCAAACTGCCTGTATTGTCACTTAGTTGGGGATAAATGGATAAATCGGAGGTGTTTGTTTCGTGTAGAGCTGCCAAAAGAACAATCCGTGAAACGTTTAAGGTAGAAAAAATTGATGAAGCATCTCGTCATAGGAGTTCAATCTTATTGCCGTTTTCAAAGAACCATAAAGCTTTCTTCGATTTAATAATTCGGTAGAATTTGAATATTGAACAACTCGAATTTGACGAGAATGTGTTGGAATTTGTTCAAACTCTCCGAGGGCGTCGCGCTACGAATTTCAAATTGCACAAGCTGGGTTAGCGCAATATGCACTGGTAGATGTCTAGTGGCTTCTGCAGGGGTTCAAAATGCAGCTTAGATTACTTTCACCGTGCCTTATTTACTTGGAAAAGCAAACAGTTGAAAATTGAGAGCACTTGGTGTATAAATATTGTTGATATCATTTACTCTTAGCCCGAACTCTAAGTGAGGGGTAAACTCTAATAGGGGGGTGGGGGGGGGGGTATATAACCCCTCAGTCTGTACAACTTCAATAGTTCTTAGATTAGTTACATTACAATACAATAATCATTACTTTTGTTGCCTTTTTGGGATCCCTAGTGCTACCAACACTTGGAGATGCATATCCACGTGGAAATGCAACAGTTGGAGATGGCATAGACTCGTGTATAAGTCGCACAGCTCTGTCTCGAACTCCCGCGTCCTCATCAATATGAATTGTACAACAATATCTCCACCAGCTTAATCATCAAATCATGACAAACACACAATGTCTTCCTCTACCTGGCGTGCAGCATGGAGAGCGACTTGCTCTTTCGATACTCGACGAGCGGGCGCAAACGGATCCCCAAAGTCCTTGGGTTTCAGTACCTGTGGATGATGAAGATATATCCAAAGGATACAGAGACATCACATACAGCGAGTTTGCAAATGCCGTGAATCATGCTGCACATTGGCTGGCCAAACATCTACCTCCATCGCAAGAGCCTTTTGAGTCGTTCGCTTATGTTGGGCCTAAGGACTTGCGATATCCCATCTTAGCTATGGCTGCGGGGAAAGTGGGCAAAGTGGTCTGTCATATACCCATATCAGTGTTGCAATTTCATTCATATGTCCCACGGAGGGAATTTGTGCAGAATTATGCTTACTCTTTTTGTCGTGTGGGAACAGATGATATTGCCCTCGCCGATGATGACACCGGACGCACAGCTCAATATACTAAATAAGACGAAGTGTATGATCTATGTGAGACCGGAAACAATGGCAAGTGTTGTCGATGAAGTGGTTCTGCGTGGTGTCAGAGAAATGCAGATAATTGCTGCACCGGAGCTTGAAGAATTACTGCAGGCCAAGCCAGCAAAGCACTTCATCTACGAAAAGTCGTGGGATGAGGGGAAAGATGATCCTTGGTTAGTTTTCCACACTTCAGGGACTACAGGTAGGCCAAAACCATATTGCTCCTAGTTTTGAAAGAGAATCTTCTGATTAAAGCCCGGTGCAGGATATCCAAAGCCCATCACATATACGCACAGAATGATGGCAATACCGGATGTAGTTGCGAAACTGGCGGGCGATGAAGAGTCCCAAGTTCATCATTTGACATACAAGAGATGGTACACTCCTTTCCCAATAATACACGTATGTTATTCAAAGGATTTGCCCTAAGCTTTCGACGCTCACTTTTATTTACAGATGCTCGGGATGCTAATGGTCATATCTACGAGCGCATTTGTTCACACAGTGCTTGTCCTGGGGCCATCCAAACCCCCATCACCAGACATAATTGTCAACATCTTGAAGTTCGGCCGTATTGACGGTGCACTTCTTGTCCCCGCTTTGATCGATGCTTTATGTCAAGATGCCTCCGGGCTAGCTGCACTAAAGAGCCTCGAATATATACACTATGCCGGCGCACCATTAGGTGTCAACAGCGGCAAGAAATTGGCGCCATATGTGCGGCTGATTCCCTCTATTGGCAGCACTGAAGTAGGTGGCTACTTTACCAAACTTCGCCACGACATGGAAGACTGGGACTACGTTGGATTTAGTAAGTATGCTGGCGCCGAGTTTGAACCACGGCCTGGCAACCTGTACGAATTGGTGTTTGTGCGTAAGCCAGAGTATGCACCCGTGCAACAAATATTCTTCGTATATCCACATCTAGACCGCTTTGAGACGAATGACCTCTGGATTGAGCATCCTACTCGCAAAGGATTGTGGAAAATGGTGGGCCGAACAGATGACTATGTTCCACTAGCTCATGGAGATGGCTTATACGCCTCGACAATGGAACGTGAGATCGAGCGCCACGATCTCGTTAAGGCCGCTTTGGTTGGTGGACATGGTAGACCAAAGCCGATGCTGTTAATCGAGACCGTACCAGGGGCAGTCAGTGAAGACGTAAACAATGAATTCATGCAGAGCTTGTTACCGTATCTGGAGAAGGTCAATTCTCAATGCCATGATTCAGTACAACTCTCACCTGAACTAGTCTTGCTTGCACAGCCGGAGAAGCCGTTTACGCGAACTCTAAAAGGGAACGTGGCAAGGATACCGAGCTTGCGCCTCTATGAGCAAGAGATCAATGATCTCTATGATAAGATGCTTTGAGCACTCAACAAGTTGGTTTTTGGCTATGAAATGGGGTTCAGAATCTTCAGATAGTTGATTTCCACTTCTCAAGTTACAAATAATCTAGTGAAATACTACTTGCTTTATAGGATTCTTGATTACCATCAGGGTCCTTAAAGATACTTACTCGTATTAATATGATTCAATAAACTCCCACACTTAGTAGGTCTACGATCCAAACTGCTGTAAATCGCTGGATATGTGAGTATACCAGCGTGGCCGACTTGGCCTGAGAGGCCAGCTATTCAGCATTTTCGGCGATGTAATAGGAGATCATAACCGCAATCATCACCATCCGCTCCTACCATATGAAATCATTTGAGACACTTTTCTTGAATTATTACTTCGAGTCACTCTGCCTCACTCATTCTGCATATATTTGTCTCCTATCTTGGTATTCATCCTTGGAAGGAACCTTTATATATTCATCTGATTAATGAGGTAATATAGCTTGGCTTACCATGATTTTGATAGTGAATATACAACTGCTATTTGGTGTTCTCGTGTGATACGTTCTACTCTGGAGTACCACTCCCTATTATTATATTGGATTGGACAGTGCTCAAACACAGTGAATAGCCAAGTGACTAAATAGATTCGCTACAATCTCATGATTTTGAGATAGCCTTAATATGTTTCTTGGGGAACTAAAACCAATTGATTATTACTAGGTATTTAAATCCTCTTGACATCAAGATCAGTAGAACTATTTTATACCCCACATGTACCGGTGTACAAACTGCAATGAAGTTACACCAGTGGATCCTAAATTTAGTAGATAAGCACATCTGGACGTCCGGCCGGACATCAGCTACTCTCAATATCACATCATCCATCTAAACTCGACCTCTTTCGCATCAACCTTCCATTTATCAAATCCCCTCTCTCGCCCTGCAATTTGTACCAAAACCAAACTTACCACGATCACCCCACCAAAAGAAAATGGCACCACATCATACCCCCCATGACCCCACATTGGAGCTACCCCGGCTCCTCTGTCTTCACGGCGGGGGAACCAACGCCATGATCTTCAAAATGCAATGTCGAGTTATATCCGTGCATCTGAAACCTTTTTTCCGGCTCGTGTTTCCCGAAGCACCTTTTGCATCCAATGCCGGCCCCGACGTGCTGAGCGTATATGCCGACTGTGGGCCTTTCAAACGGTGGCTTGGCTGGCTGCCAGAACACCCGGTGATAGGTACACGTGAGGAAGTGACAGCGATTGAAGAGAGTATTGAGAAAGCTATGAAAGAGGATGATGCGAAGGGGGCGACGGGTGCTTGGGTGGGATTGTTGGGGTTTAGTCAGGGAGCGAAGATTGCTGGGAGTTTGTTGTTGAGGAGACAGATACGAGAGGAAGGGGGGAGGGATTTAGAAGGTCAGGATTGGAGGTTTGCGGTTTTGATGGCGGGGAGACCGCCCTTGATTAGTATGGAGAGGGATCAGGATCGCTGGGGTGCTGTGGATGAGAATGACTTTTTGACCATGCCGACGATTCATGTGCATGGGTTGAAGGATCCGGGATTGGATCTTCATAGAGAGTTGTTGAATATCTGGTGTGAGAATGCCAGTGTGAAATTGGTGGAGTGGGATGGGAATCATCGAGTTCCAATTAGAGCGCCGGATGTAGAGGCCGTTGTGAAGCCGATTCTACTTCTTGCGAAGAAGCTGGGTCTAGTGACTGGGGAGTTGCCATATTGATCTTTCTGAATGTTGCTACATATTTAATGAGGGATTTTTGCGGAGCAGTTTAGAAGTTATAGATCGTGGGATTTCAACAACAGATCGTCGAGAATGTATTCTTGGGTATTCATGGATTTCGTTAATACTAGATAGACTAGACCGTCAGGTTTTGCGTATATGAGGAGTGTTATCGCATTACTGTGAATGCCCAAACGCCATCTGAGCATCTCCTGACCGTACATTGATACGTGCAACTATTCCTGTAACGCCTACGCCCAGCCTCCGAACAACATATCAGTCATGTGGATAGGAGCTCAAAAGATCAGCAAATCCCGTAGATGACATGGCCAATATGTAGTAAATTTGGGAATCTCTTGAGATATCGCATGCAGATGCTCATTTCATGGACTCTTCATCACATTACGGACCGCTCGCCTCGGTCACAGCCTTATCTCCTTATTGCTCCTGATTTCTCTGCTCTTCTTGTCTCTGTTCTTCCTCGGGCGTTCTTGTCTTTAACTGCAAAGCATGAATTCCCCCTTGCTGAGCCATCTCCTCCTTCAACAAAGCATACACCATTCTATGTCTAGCAGCTTGCAACTTCTTATCGAAGGCTTCGGAGGTGATTTCGACACGGAAATGGGTTTCTGTGGATGTAGATCCTTGCATGGGCTTGTGGTGACTGTGATTTGCTGTATCGTTGTAGATGTCGAGACGAGTAGGCGAAAAGGTTTCTGTAAGCTGGATTGGGAAGTTAGTGGGGGGAAAGGAAATGAGGGGCAGAAGAAGATATTTACTCTACTGCGAATGATATCTTCCATTGGAGTATTTGAAGTCATGGTCGCGGTTGAGAGATATCGCTGCTTGAAAGCGAGTCTAGATATGCGGAGCATGAATTTTATTGTGAGTGGGAAGATACTGTGAAGAGTGTGTTACCATCAAGAGCATTTACTCTTTGTGAAGATTCCAGGTCTTTTTCTTTACAGCCTCGTGTGTCGAGGCTGACATGGTCCGTGCAGAACCCATCGGGAAAGGAAATAACAAACATTCCGATTTTGAATTCTAGTTCCTGATCATCTCCAGGTTCATTCACTACAAGTCAACCATAAATAATACAGTGAAAAGCTCAATTTCCTGTAGAAGATTGGACAGTCTCAAAGTAGATTTTTCAATAGATATGGTCATAGGTAAGAAGAACTCTACAATTACAGTAGAAGTTCTTGCCCAGGGTAATTTTCTTTCAAAATATCTCTTCTCAAAGGTATCATCGGTTTGACTTCGTCATCACTTCGGACAACCCCCACTGCTACAACAGCTCGGAGCTGCTTGCATTTTAATCCAATACCTGAAATCCTATTAAATTTCCGAACCTTGTCCGACTCTACATCCTATACTCGGCATCTTCCAATGTTATCTGCTAGAAGAGCTACCTCAATCTTACTACACTCCTCAACATTCTCTGTGTTACGACGTCCTATTTCCTCTTCTTTCGTAACTGCAAGAATGGCATCCACATCGACCTCCACGCTTCCCAAGCTACCTCTCTTCTCCGCAATCTCGAATCATGACCCGAAAAGCACATCCGTTATACACTCTCTATCGGGACGATCTTTCACCTACGGCCAATTGTTACACGATGTAGCTGCTAGAAAAGCCAAGCTGGTTGAGGAAGCCGGAGGAAAGGAATTGAATGGGGAGAGAATTGCTTTTCTTGTAGAAAATAGCTATGATTATGTGGGTGCGCAATCCCTAGCCTAGCAATCAATCAATCGATCAATGCACATACTCGTATTCCATTGTACAGGATGAAGTTAAGAAAATGACTATAGTAACACTACTCTCCATCTTTGGTACACATTCCATTGCGCTTCCATTGTCTCCTGCATTTCCTGCACATGAATTGCAATATATTATGGATCAGAGCCAGGCTTCAATGCTACTCTCCTCATCCAAATTCGAGAGCAAGGCGTTGGAAGTGATGAAATCTGGGTTGGAAGGACAGCCAAAGCATGTGAAGCTTGAAAAGTCCTACGAGAACACAGAGTATGGGAATGTCACATTAGAAGACACTACAGAGGGAAAGGGAGGAATGATGTTATATACATCTGGAACCACCAATCGACCCGTAAGCACTCCAATTACCTTTACTGGATACAAGAAAATGAGAAGCTAAAACGAACCAGAAAGGCGTTCTACTTCCACAGTCTGTATTAACAGCACAAGCACAATCTCTCATCACAGCATGGAACTATACCCCTACAGACCACCTATTGCACGTCCTTCCCCTACACCACATCCACGGCACTGTAAATGCCATTCTCGCGCCGCTCTTCTCTGGTTCTACCATTGAATTCCTCTTCCCCTTTAATGTCACCGCAGTCTGGCAACGCTTCGCCGCGCCATTCCTTCCCTCTAATAATCCACCCAAAAAACCAATCACATTCTTCACCGTGGTGCCTACTGTATACAACCGTCTTTTGTCCACACACGGCGATCTTCCATCCGAAGTTCAAACCGCGGCCAAAGAAGGAATCTCCCCAAAACACCTCCGTCTCAATATCTCCGGTAGCGCCGCCCTCCCCACTCCCATCAAACAGAAATGGAGCGATCTCTCAAGTGGCAACGTCCTCCTAGAGCGCTACGGCATGACCGAAGTCGGCATGGCTCTTTCATGCGGGCTTTCCTACTCCTCGCGCGTCGACGGCAGTGTCGGGTGGGCACTTCCATCAGTTGAAGTGCGACTAGTAGACACCGACACCAACGAAGTGATCCTCCCGGGCGAAGAGCTCACCTCTTCTGGCAAAGAACGCGATGGGGAGATCCAACTACGTGGCCCCACCATCTTCCGCGAATACTGGCGTAACCCGGAAGCTACAGCCAAAGAGCACGTTGAAAGCGAAGATGGCGGTAGACCATGGTTCAAGACCGGTGATGTGGCTGTTCGTCGCTATGTCGATTCTGCTGACACGACCTCCCAACCCTGGACACAGGGCCCGATGTATTTCATCCGCGGACGCAAATCAGCGGACATCATTAAAAGCGGTGGGGAGAAAGTAAGCGCGCTAGAAGTGGAGCGGGAGATGTTAAGTCTTCCTCAAATCGAAGAAGTGGCAGTTGTGGCTGTGCCGAGCGGGAAATGGGGACAGAAGGTTGGGGCGGTGGTGATTTTGAATCAGGAGAATATGTATGTGGAAGTGGAGGGGGGAAAGAGGAAGAAATGGGGACCGTTGGATATGAGGAGAGCAATGAAGGGGAAGTTGGTGGCGTATAAGATCCCGCAGGTTATGAGAGTGGTAGAGGAGATTCCGAGGAATGCTATGGGGAAGAGTGAGTTTTTTTCTTCTTGTTTATTTCCGCTTGCTTGATCCCCTTTTCCTACAATTCCTTTTTTGGTTCTCTGGTTCTACCATACAGATCTAGAAAGAAAAAGCTAACCTCTACATCCACAACAGTCAACAAAAAAGAACTAGTTAAAAGTGTTTTTGCCGAAGAAGCAAGCGGCGATGAAGCGATTGTAAAATAAATAAGATCAATATGAAGCCCAATTACGAGTATGTATAGATGGTATAGATGAACGAAAAAAAAAAGGATTCAAAATCCATGGTGGTGAGCGAGATGCACTGGCAGCAGATCAGATTATAATTGGGGGAGAGTACTAGTAAAAGTTTAGATGGATGGAAAAGTTAAGATAGATAGGGTATATCAATCCTATAAATCCAAAATGAATCTATAATACTATTGTAATAGTATTTCTAAACCCGTTCTGAACTCATCTCATGCATGGGTTTATATATATATTAACGATTCTTAACACCTCACCTCATCTCACCCCACCGGGAGCTCACATAAGCCGAGATGAAAGGAAATTAACAAGCTCAAACTCCCGGTGAGGTAGGTAAATAGTTAACTTGAATTTTGCAAGGTTAATTCTCCTCCCGGTGAGCTTCTCCCTTCCTCCCAGTGAGCTTTCTATATCCCTTCCTCCCGGTGATCTTTTTATTTCTCCTCCGATGAGCTCTTTTCTCTAGCTTTATTTTCCGTCTTCTATTAGTAAGTACTGTAACTACTAGTAGTGTCAGTGTTAACAACACTAACCCAGATAAACATCGATACTTACTCACTTATCAACTTACCTAGGTAGTATTCACTCAATTACTTGTTTATTGGTTTATTCACTAATTCACTAACTCACTATTCACTTATTGATTGGCTCACTCTCACATGTATCATTTCATCTCACAAATAACCATAAAAACAACGATAAAACTTAAATCTGCCAAAGGTAAAAGCAGTTGGTATTCTCTATTGATTGCGTTCCCTTTACGATTTCATACTTATCCATGCCATCCATGATTTCTATTTTCCTTGTTGTCTTCTGAAAGCATTTTAAGGATGAAAAAAAGACAAGATGTCGAGAGGTCGGAAATCGGAGGTCCCAGGCAAGCACCCGAAGCGTGGAATCCCGATGCAGTGATCGGTCGGTTGGATAGGTGCGAATCGTATACTGAGCTAACTTCGTGATATCATTATTCCATTTCTCTAAATGATCAAGCCCTTAATGTTCCAAACCGAGATGCTCTGGCTCAGCCTTGATCACACGAAGACTGTATACATGTTAGTGGGATATTAATCCAAAAGGAATCAATCAAAACTTACGTGTTGGTGTTACCCATACCTCCCTTCCATCCTTGAACAACCACAACAGTTTCACCTTGAGTCAAAACACCGAGCTTCATAGCCTCGGAGATACCCCACTTGATTCTTCTGTCAACATCCTCTTGCCAGTTAACCTTGGTGAAATCTGGTTTCTCTTCCGCAAAGTGGAAGGGGTAGACACCACGGTACAAGTGACCAAATCTTGATGTGCTGGCACTTCGAGTAACCATGAAGATAGGGCAGACGGGTCTGTACTTAGAAAGCAGACGTGCACTGTCTCCACTGGTGGAGAGAACGATGATAGCACCTGCGTTGATGTCCAAACTGGCACGGACTGCAGACATAGCACAAGATTCAACAACACTGACTGGTCGCTGGGCAAGGTTGCAAAGTTCCTCGAAGTGCGAAACATATGCGATGGAGTTCTCGGCCTTCAAACATGTTTCGTGCATCTCCCTAACGGCCTCGTTGGGATAGCTTCCCTTAGCAGTCTCACCAGACAACATAACACAATCAGCACCATCAGTGACCGCGTTACCAACATCACTGATCTCAGCACGGGTTGGTCGAGGGTTGTAGATCATAGACTCGAGCATTTGAGTGGCGCAAATGACGGGTTTGCCGGCCATGTTGCACATAGCAATCATTTTCTTTTGAGCTGCGAAAACTTCAGCAGCTGGGATCTCGATACCCAAATCACCACGGGCAACCATAACACCATCAGTCTCCGCCAAAATCTCGGCAAAGTTGTTGAGACCTTGTCTGTTCTCGATTTTGGCAATAATTTGGATGTGCTTTCCTTCCTCACCAATAACTTCGCGGATAGCCTTGATGTCCTCACCACGGCGGATGAATGAGGCAAAGATCATATCGACATTGTTCTTGACACCAAATCGTAGATCAGCCATATCCTTTTGGGACAACGCTGGAAGATCGACATCTGTGTTTGGGAGGTTGACACCCTTCTTGGAAGAGATCTTTCCATTATTTCTTGCGCGAACACGAATGGTTTGTTCGTCAACGATCTCCAAAACATCGAAAGCAAGGACACCATCATCAACGTAGATGATACGTCCGGGTTCAATAACCTTGGTGATATTCTTGTAATCGACGTACCTGAAGTAGAGGGAAGCGCATATTAGCATCCGAACATTGCATTGTCATTATAGAACTTGTTGGGATGTATACATACATGTTCTTGTCATCACAAGCAGCAGCATACTTGTCATCGGTAGTAATGTTGATTTCTGCACCGGCAGCAATTGGAATATCCTCATCATCAACTGTGTTACCAGTTCTGATTTCCGGACCCTTAGTATCTAAAGCAATGGCAAGTTGACGACCCGATTGAACCTTCTCGGCTTCACGGGCATTGTCAATGACAGATTGATGGTATCCGTAAGATCCATGGGAAAAGTTCATGCGAACAACATTGAGACCAGCTACACGGAGCTTGTTGATAGCCTCAACGGAGTTGGTCTTAGGACCGATTGTGCAAATGATTGATGTGCGGCGATAGTTTTTGGTTGGCTTGAACTCAGTGTTCAAATTGGCCAACCAGGAAATCTTGGAAGTACCAGTCATTAGATGATCCATTGCTGTGGCCATTTTTTCGGATTATGTGGAAGCAAAGGGATAGCTTTTGTATGTAGGAATTCAGGTTATGGTGGGGGTTTTGGTGTATTGTGTAACTGGAAATGAGCCTTCAAGAAAACTGTTAGCTGAAATCTGATCAATCAAATTTTGAATAAACCAGAGAAGATGTGTAACAATAAGAAGTTGAAAAATGTACGAACGATAGGTTAAGATAGACTTTGGGGAATTTGAGGAAGGCGTTAATGTTGTGTTTGGTTTTTTTTTCCTTCTTCCAAAAAAAATATATAGAACTAGTTTCAAGGGTTCAAGTTGGTTGATTTCATGGTGGGGTTACTTTTTGTTACTAAAAGTTACCTAGTAAAATGGAAGTAATTACTATTTGAAAATCAAACGGCTACAAAACAATTTCAATCCTGCTGTTTACTTGGCTATTAGTAGAAGGAAGCACTTGGGATATTTCAATGCAAGGTTTGTTGAGAGCTGATGTCCGTTTACGTTTACTTCTTCGAGTACCAAGCCAAGATTCAATAGGTGAGTGATAATGATGTTAATACGAAGATAGGTAGTAACTATGTGTATAGTCCGTGTAGGTATGTACCTCCACCTAGGTAGGTAGGTATGATACAAGATAGATACTCTATAATTCTACCTAGGTATTTTTCTACTTCTAAGTTGATAGTGAATTAAAACTCGAATCAACAAACAGGATTTGTTGAATGCCCCTCGTGGATAATGTTATGGATACAGAAATTGGAAATTGTATACATTTTATGAGAGTATTACTACCTATATGTACTATCTTCATAATGTTAACAATATCCCACTTCGTCCTTCAATAGCCTTCTAATATCAATTGTAAATTGAAGAAGAGAAAAAGGCTTGCTCACTCACCCCTCTATCAACAACCCCACCAATCCAGGGTGCTGCAAAGATAGGCTCACGGCCTCTACGGTAATTCTTTCCATGTGGTATACGAGTACAAATGTAAAGGTACAACTCCGGACAATAATAAATAATGCAACTTTAACGCCATGGTACAGTATTTAGGTGAAGAAACAGATAACGAAACAGTTTCCTGTTGATATTATTATCCCTCCCAGCCTCTGTATCAAATAAACCCCTCCCCTCTTATCCTCTCCATCCATCTCCAAGAAACTCCAAGTAACTCCAAGTAACTCCCAAGTAAAACCTCGGCACTACCAAGAGAAAACAAGCACAACTTTCAAGTCTCAAGTCTCCAAACTCAAAGTCTCACAAAATCTAGAACTCCGCCGCGCTCAGAATCAGATTCTTACTTCGCCAACGGACCCTTAAATTTTAGCTGCACACTCTTAAGCAACAAGCAAAAAGGTCGCCGAGAAAACCGCCGATTCCCAACATAGAATTTACATATTATAGCCAAGATTAGATCCGCAATCCGCTATTACTAGGTACTAGTAGGTATTTTTTGTATCAAGCGCTTAAACTAAACAAATTTCCACCTTACCCCCCCTCTTCAATACACGGACAGGATCCCACGGACACGGGACTCGCAGGATTTATTACAGCTAGAGTAACCTTTACGGACCACAAATAAAGTGGGGTCAACCAGGTCGGCCAAGAAGTTTACCTTAATCCTATAGGTTACTACGGTACTAGTTCTAAACCTATCAGGGGGTTGGGTTGCTTTGCTGCAGATGATCAAATCAAATCAAATCATTCCAAAATAATCACACACCACCAATTTTACAAACAAAAACAACACAACACAATCAATCACAACACCACAAAAAAACAACACGAGCTTAGGGATCTTCCGTACATCCCATCCCATTTTATTTGATTTCCCAAATTCAACTACACTGCCAATATTACCTATTTTCGGAAAGTTTGGATACTTACGATAAGGAATTAACATTCTTTTTCCCATCTATCCATCCATCCATCTTACCCCACAATCTTTCTGTCTCCAGTCAGACTCTCGATATTTTTAAAAAGGAATTACTTGATTGATTGATTGACTTCTTGAGAGAATATAATCATAATCATGGTGGTTGGTTCCCCTTCACTCCTCCATTTCCATATCCATACCCTTCCCTTTCCCCTCCCATTCCCGTTCTCAAGGACTTTCAAAGAGAGAGAGAGTACCTAATAATTTCAGTTCCTCAACTTACTGACATTTGGTTTATGGGGAAAGCTCGGAAGACTTACTCATTATGCATTTGATGCTGTGCTATGTAAATATACTCCCTTTTCCTTTCTCCCCTCTTGTTCCCCCTCCCTTCCCCAACCTCCTCCTGGCTCTTATTCTTCCTCTGCTTTCTATTTATGAATGGATGAAGGACAAATATACTGATACTTCTATTCATATAGTCTCCGCCTTCTTGGCCGGTATGAAACGCTCAACTGGTTTAACGTGTGTTTACCTCTTCTCTTTGTCCCCTTATCTGCGAATCCTATCGAACACCTATATACCCCCCAAACAACATCAACATCACACCACACTACATAAAACAACCCCGGCACCTAAACTCGATATTTCACATTCATCTTAAATGGTGTAGGAAATAGGAGTGGTCCTGGTTGAGAAAGGGTTAGAAAGAGGAATCGGAAAGGCTAACGAACCCCGTTCTCTGGGACTCTAGACCCAGTATCAAGAAAGATGTTACGGAGAACAAAGAGGTCAATGTGTGGATTGAGAAGTATCTCGGAGTAGGAGAATGGGTTATGGATCAATCTGTCGCAATCGCCGGCTCCAGCAGCTGGTTTGAGAGGAAGAGATAAGAGGTTGTCTTCCTCGATCGACAAGACGTTGCTTTCTTTTGACCTCGGTATCTTGTATCTCGAGAAAGAGAAGAGGATGCTTGATGATTCTCTCGCGCGTATTAAAGAAGTCTATGTACGTATACTAGACATGATATCAGGTTGGGATTAAGGATATGTGGTTGAAGGGGTTGACGGATGATCAAAATGAAATGAATGGAGGGATGGATGAACGGAGTCCTTGGCGTTTACGAATGACATTGAAGATATCTCCCCTTCAAGACAGGTACAGAGGATGGTGAAAAACAGACAGGCAGCCATATGGATAAACAGGGTTGGGGTGGTAATCAATTATATTCTATTATATTCTCAATCAATTATGACATGGGGTGCTTGCTTTTTTTCTATCCATGGAAAGATGAAGAGAAAAAGAGAAAACTCCAAAAGTTGAAGAAGCGGTCAGGCAAACAAACAATATGCAAACTTGTCACTTCAGAGCTTGAAGACTTGGAACCCCGATTCTATTCATGTGAAATCGATATCTCATTGCCATTCCTTCATTCATTCATTATCAACTATAACGGTATAATCCAGTTCCCTTTCCCATAAAAATTACTTTCAGACTATATGAATTATCAATACTCTCCTCCCATCCCATCCCTCATTACCCATAAAACTCCTCAATCCCCCAAACCCCAACCTAGAACCCCAATCGCCTCATCCATCATCAGCATAATCATAACCATAATCATAAAGCGCAGTAAACGTCAAAAGCCAAGCCCCTCAATATCACGATCATTATCATGTTGATGAACAACGGCAAGATGATCGACCAAGAATTCCTTGAGATGTTCTTCTTGGTCGCTCTCTTCCCTATCTATACTTGTTCTTGTATTTTCCCTCCCATTTACATTTGTATTTGTATTTGTATTTCCACTTGTATTTGTAATTGTATCCCCATTGTTACCGTTTCCTAGCAATTCGTCTTGCATGGCTTGCATTTCAAGTTTGTGAGCTTTCTCGCGTATGTATGAATCTATATCGTATTCTTCTTCTTGTCTGGCGAGATTGTGATTGTGCTCTTCCTCTTGTCTGGCGAGATCGCGCTCTAGTTCTTTGAGGCCATTGTCGTCTGTAGATCTTGTATCGATGGTGTCGATATCAGTATCGATACTGTTTCTCTCCTGGCTCGCATCCTCTTCCCCCTCTGCGCTCTCCCCATTATCGTTCTCATCGTCCGTATATCCCATCGCTCCTAAAGCCCCCCTCAAAATATCCTTCCCCTCCTTAAAAGCCTCTAATTCTGCCCCCACCGCACAAACCAAAAGATTCCACTTCCTCTCGCCCGCCACACCCACCATCTCCTCCAGCTTTTTCAACACAGCACCCATCTTCTCCACTTGGCCCCTCAACCCTTTCTCATCCTGTGCCTCCCCACTGCGCATCCGCACTCGCAACTCATCCTCAAACTCCACTACCACACCAACACACTCGCGCCACAACTTCGCTCCCTCTTCTAATGCCTCTTTCTCCCTTTCCACTTCCAATTTCCTATCTCGTAACCGATCAATCTCTTTGCTCCACCACTCTTCCGCCATTTCTAACGTGCGTCGCTGCGCAGGTAATGTCATGAATCCTTGCTCGGAACCCATAACTACCGATGCCATCACCGGCGGTCGTTTCAAGAACTCGCGAACTTCTCCTTCCACTTCTCTAAGTGCGCCACGATAACTACTTAATCTCGACTCTCTCTGATTGACGCGCTCCTTGATTCTCTCTCCGAGCCAATTCTTACGAGCTCTCATTTGTAATAATCGATCTTCCATTTCGCGGATTTCGTTGTCGACTGCTCGTTCTTCGGTTTGGAGTTCTGCGATCTCATGGTCTTCTTCGGATTTGCCTCCTCGGCTTATTTCTCGTTGTGTATTCGAATTCGTATGAGAGGCATCCATGTTCACACCAACAAATTCGCCAATCTCTCTCCGTACCTCCTCGATTCGAGTCTTCCACCCCTTAACCTTCTTAATACATTCCTCTCTCCTCTCAATTTCCTCCACTAACAATACATCCTCTTCACCTTTGACCATAA
>JWJA01004581.1:0-33982 GCA_000812885.1 Lanzia echinophila
CTTCCTCTCATACGACGGATCTGTCATTGCTTGGTAGACTTATGACAAGCGCTTGTTGGAGCATCGACTTAATTATTTTATCGTTGGGAGTTGCAAGATCATTCTCTGATGGTTTGCCAAAGATTTATTCCTGTAATCGATAATGTGACGATGGTACCTACTATTGAAAAACTGTGAAATTTTGTAAGGCCGTTTTTATCTTACAAATGTATTATAACTTTAAGGCATGTAATTATGCCCACGAGCCCACCTACCACCAAATCCCAAGCACTGCATTGTATAACAAGTCCTAAAAGCTTTACTGCCAGACAGACACCAAGAACCCAAAGATGTTCAACCTCCACAGATATGACAGCCAAGAATACTCATACTCTTCCCCTGTAATTTCTAGTAGCAAAAATGCCCTGAAATTCAAAAGGCGCGCAATAGCGAAGGGAAACAAGCTGTCATAGATCAACCTCTTCAGATCCAACACCATTAATAGAGTCGGCTTCAAGTGCTCCCCTAAGTCCGGTGACATCTGCAACTGAAACAATATCCAAGCTGAAATTCATAGCTCCTCCAGTTTCGACAGCCTGAATACCCACTGTAGGGCCTATATAATCTCTACCTCGGACTAACCACCAGGCACCAGAAAACATCGACAAAGCACCGGCGATCACAGAAGAATAATTCATGCTTGTGGCATTAAATGTTTTGGTGTAAGGGAAACAATATATTACCACAGACACAATGATGTAAAGGCAGCTGATAATGTTGACTGTGTATCCTACGGTATTTCCCATTCTGAAAGGTCCAGGAACCATGCTGTTGATATATGGACCCGGGGAATGTGCTGTACGCGAGAAGCGGCGCGTGAAAATGAAAGGTAAGATTGCTGCAAGGTATGAGAGAGTGCTAAGGACAACATAAGACCCAACAAAGGCGTTGAAAGCTGTCGAAGAGGCAACAAATATAACCCCAAGAATTGTACTCCAGATACCACCTGCAAGCGTAGCATTGAAGGGATTTTTATGTCTTGGGTGGATGACATGGAGCCATCTAGAGCAAGGTACTGCATCATCTCGAGAAAGTGTCCAGAGACATCGTCCAGAGGTTATAAAGGTGCCGATTAAAGTACAAAATATCGGTATGAAAATCACGATACTGATGATCATCGGCGGGTCAGTAATTGCCTATATGGGGTATATTGGAAGGAGTAAAAGATAAAACAACCTGATTAGGAAAGTACGAGAATGCATGAGATGAAACGGTGGAATAAGGAATGAGAAAGGGAAGTGTAAAATGGAAGAGCCGATATACTTACAGTAAGCCAGCCGTGCCAGCGCGGGAACTGGTTGCTTGAGCGTAGATCTCCGCCAGTGGAAAATAAGGTGCACCGGTAACAGCATTGAGATTGGTTGTTGCATAAACTAATATTTACATTCATTAGCAATAAAATCTCTTACAGGCATATTGAACAAATCAAGTGAGAAATATAAAGACCAGATTACCGTGCCACGCCTCCAGGTAACAGTTTCATTACAAAAAGTCGGTACTTACGAATCGTTATCAAGTAAATAAAGGCTGTACAGAAGCCAATGGACATTTGAGCACCGATCGCGAGAGGTATATTGCGTTTGGGGTTGGGTATTTCTTCAGCGAGATGGGACACACAATCGGGGGTGCCTATAGCGTAACCTCCGTTCAACATACCAGCAAGAAATACAAAGCCATTGCTGGAGTACCCAGTCGCATTGGCCCATTCGGCCCAAACGAAGGAGGAGGTTGCATAACCACCCCCGGTCGTGCGTGGCAGAACAGCACAAACAATAATAGTTATACTGTAATCGTTCAGGTTAGCTTGGGACTTTTAGACCAAACACTTCGATTTTCTAGCTTTTATCAGATCAATGAAATCAGATATCTTAATGGGAGTAGCCCACTAAGCTCTCGAAGATCTCTGTAACTCAGCAATGCCAATTGTTGGGATCGGTCCGAGAGAAACCAAGCATGCGGTGAAGGCGGCGAGGAATATTTGGTGGAAAGTGGAATAAATAAACTTACACAACACCGCCCAATATGACAACAAGCCCTATATTGTTAATCATTGGCAGAGCTCGATTAGCAAATAAAACAATGGCGCAGCAAATCCAAGTAACAATCAAATATCCAATAAATATATGCCAGCGCTGCGCAACATAATCGGGGTGATAGAGGCTGTATATAGCGATCGCAATGTTTGATGCAATTGCGGACATTGTGGCTAATTGTGTTAGATGTCGTTTTGGAATGAGATTTAGATGATTTACCAGAGGCGCATATCCAAGCAAATGTATTCCACCATCCAGCAAACCATCCACAGATTCTGCCATATTTAGGGCCGGGAGTAATTGATGCAAAGTGATAGACTCCGGCACTGCTAGGCATTGATGAAGCTAGCTCGGCGAGAGATGCTGCAACAAACCCGTAGAATATCGAGACAGCAACGAATCTAGACCAATTGCGAGGTTAGCAATTGCATAATGCGGAGAAAGTTGGAAGTAAAGGGACATGATTGTCCCAGATCGAGAAACCAAGGATATAGATGATAGAACATTCAAGCCTGGTTTGAAATTGAAAAGAGTAAAGCCGAAGGACCGAAAATGCTCACTCATATAATACTCCTGGCGGTCCTCCATTGCTGTCAAGAGATTTAGCTCAATCTTATTACACTGGGTAGAACACATACTAGATCCCCGTGGTAATACTGCCACCTAAAGCAGCCCAAACATTGCCAGTCACTAGGCCCACAGAACAAATTGAGAGTAATGAGAAGTTACGCTCTACTTCTTGAACATGTCCCGTTTCGTTGATCTCCATCAGTCGTGGATTTGGGGCCTTGCCAACTATTGCTGCTGTTTCTGAATTTGCAGTTGATGGAACAGAATTAAAAAGAAGAGACTTCTCCTGCTTATGAAATGGTAGTTCCATCGTAGGGGATTGATGTTCCCTTTCTTAATACTTTAGAAAGAGTCCGAATTCGCAGTAGAAGTTTTAATGTTACCGGAAGGTCATCGGAGACCTTTGATCAGTGGTTGATTGAGGGAGTTGCGATACTCTCGAAAGAACAGTTATTCCAAAATCTGACAGCCCACAAGAAACAGCACAGAGGCTTTGGAAGGGGCAGTTTTTCAATGTACATACAAGTATAACTAGTTATTCCTTATCCGCCGCTTCAAGAATCTGACATTCACTACCCTATCTGAAGTATAAAGATAGAAGATATGATCAGACTACGTTCAGCCTCGAACGGACAAACCCCACAATTTCCACAAAGCGCATGCGAACTGCCGTAAAGCGTGTCGACCCTTCCACTTTCGATGCATACTTGACCATACGGAATGTGATACATCATTTAGCCGAGAGCTTTGCATGGCCCGATGGACATGTACAGCGATAAGCTGGCGGGGAAATATCTGCATACAGATTTGTCCAATAAACGTCTTGCATGGAGGTGTAATGCCAATGTTGTTTTGCATGACTTATCAGCGCGGCCACCAGATAAGACCCATACGGAAATTTTTATGTAATAGACACCATCAAGGCCTAATAACGGTATCGCCCCATTGCCATTGTTTCGAACTCTTTGCTACTTGTGCAGCCTGATTGTGAGTTCCACTCTAGCCAGCTCCCCGGAAACCTACTGCTGAGGATCTGTACGCTATTGTAAAATGCCCCTGAGATTGCATTGTCAATTTTTGATGATTGCTCCCCGACGCAGATACCCGCGTGGAATATGCAGCTTACCTGACTTTGGACAACCGGAATTCAAGTAATACGAAACCCCTAATAACATGGTACTGTCGTGAACCTCAGCTGACCCCTGGAAAGACAATTATTAATCAAGGATTGTTTGGCTCGTGGAAATGAATAATTGTTTGCTTGGCATCCTCCAGTCCACATATGAGTTGCCTCAATACAGGAGTAACACGAATATACCGTATTCAAAGACACTTTGTTGACACACGGCCCATTAAATGCGGTCATCCGCCACAGATGGCATTCGCAGAGCCTTGGTTATTTGTGGGCGAGCGTAGGTTTGAGCTCACTTCGAGTTATTTCGCCTCCCGATGTTCAAATTGCCATTTTCATTGCACATGTGCTATTTTTGTTGTGATGCAAAGCTTCCTCTTCCATTAGAGCCGCCAATTCCTTACCAATACCATTGATTTCCACTTCGAGATATCCAAGACTCCGATACCAGGGATAATTCCAGGGGAGGTGCCGATTTGTGGTTAACGTGATCGACCAATACTTATCCCTTCTCACGTCTGGTATGATTTTTGCCATCAATGCCGTGCCAATGCCTTTCCGTTGGTACTCTTTGTGAACTGAAACTTGAGCCACATGGAAATTAACATCTAGTATAGTCCCTGCAATGAACCCTATCGGTTTGTTTTGACAATCAACAGCAACCCAAAGGTGATGATCATCAACCATAGCCGACAATAGCGAGGGATCCATGATTGAGTCTTCAACGGCTCCGTTGAGACTTGCGAAAAGCTCATCTGCCGACTTCTCAACGTCTGCTAGTAGAGGGATATCCTCGTGTTGTGCTTCACGGATTTCTTGATGACGCGACTTGATCACCTCAGGTTGTTCATGTACCTCCGGCATGGTAGTTCATCGTACCATCAACTCGATGGAAAATGATATAGAAAGGTCTAGAAGATAGGACAACGGCAAGTGTGCGACAGTTTGTAGCAGGATAAATGAGACAATAAAGTAACTTCTCAAATCAGAACAATGTTTAAGCACTCTTATTGACCTGTGTTTCTTAATATCGCCTATAAAAAATCAAGGAAATAATGAGATAAAATAATCACAATGTTTGATCAAGTTTATTAGTTTTATGTAGACATAAATTGAATGAGGAAGCTGGAGCAGGGCCGGGAAGAGTCGCTAGTAGTTTATTAGCCTGAGGGCCTAGGTACCTAGGTAGTACTCAAAATTACCTACTAGTGATACCAACACTCACCACTCCCAATTGTTTTTGCAAAACATCAACATCACAAACAAAAATCTCCTTCCGAGCAACACGAATACCCTCATCTTATTACTCGTCTCTCTACTCATCGCAATGGTGAAGAAACTTCGCAAAACGAATACTGCCCCGCCGATATCGCCCAATGATACCCCGCCATCCACTTTCACAGACGCTCTTCCACTTCCAAAGCTTATCGTTTTCGATCTTGATTATACATTATGGCCTTTTTGGGTAGACACGCATGTTACACCACCTATCAAGGCATCCCCTGATCACTCATCAGCTAAAGATCGTTGGGGAGAGACTTTCGCCTTTTACAATGAGGTGCCTGCAATACTCGCACAACTTAAATATCATGGCATAATGGTTGGGGCGGCTTCTAGAACATCGGCTCCAGATTTGGGCAGGGAGATGTTACGACTGTTACACATCGCGGATATCGATGGGAAATCACGAAAGGCGATTGAGTTCTTTGATCAGCTCGAAATTTACCCCGGGAGCAAGATTGCACATTTCACAAAATTGCAAAAAAGCACGGGTTTGAGGTATGAAGACATGTTGTTCTTCGATGATGAAGCTAGGAACCGTAATGTCGAAGGCTTAGGTGTTAAAATGTGTCTAATCCGGGACGGGGTCAATAAAAGCGAAATCAATAGAGGTATTCAGGAGTGGAGGCAGCTGCATGGCCATCTTGCAAAGCAATCGTCTGACTCGGAGGCGAAGGATGAAAGTATTTCTGACATGATTGATGAAGTATAGGACCGCTCGGGGAGTTATAGATTAGGGTAAAAATATCAGGTGTTACCTAGGTAGGTTAACACGCAGTTTATGATCTGGCAATTACTAGGTAGCATAGCAATATATAAGGTCCGCCAATATGTTAGAGTACCTTGCAGTATGAATCTCCGGCGTTCCCAACATCTGAGTTTGCAGATGCTGTATTCATTCCCGGAAATCTGGGTGGATCCCGACGGTATAAACGTAAATGTCAAAGTGTCAATACCTGTTACTTCAACATTCACAACATTTTAAATGAAAGTATGAAAGTAATTTATGTCTACTGTAAGAATTCACTAAAGAAATGCAATTGAAAGCTGAAAGAAGTTTTAATATGTACCTACTAGGTATGTACGAAGTACGTAGGTCTTCTATTGCCAAATAAATAATTTTGATCCGTTCTACTGTAGTAAGGTACCTGCTTACCTAGTAGCTTTCCGAGGAATTGGTGACCTCATCACCGCAAGTGAGCTTCTAAGTCGCGTCGGTTTGGTCTCTAAGTTTACTCTTTGCGCGTCAAAATTTGATGGGCTCGTGTCGAATATTCCAATAAATAAATTCTAGATATGCGACGATAATCTTTTACGAAGATGCCTCCTTTCTTGCCGCGCAAACGCCTGCGCTCTTCATCCCCACAGCCAGGTCCCTCCAGGCAGAACCATGAGCCCAAAGAAAAGAGAAGATCGGCAACCACTGCACGAAAAGCTACACTTTTTGACGACCTTGATGCTGGCGTAGGGACAAGTAGGAATCCGAATTATGGCAAATCCATTCTTGAAAAAATACAAGCTACAGATGATGACGATAGTTCACTCACTTCGCTCTCAGATGACGAATTCGAAGACGTGCCAAGTGCAAAGCGACCCCAGGGCGAGGATGAGTCGCAAGACGAGGAGGAAGATATTGAATTCGAAGACGTCGAAACGAATGCAGCACATCTACCATCAGCCACATTGCCTACTGGGGATCTCGAGCTTACTTTGACGAAAGAGACAAGAATTTCGCTCACGAATCCTCTCGGAACGAAGAAAGGCCCTAGCAAAATAGAACGGGGCATTAGAATATCGACGCATCAGGTCCACGTACAGATGCTTATGTGGCACAATGCGATCAGGAATTCTTGGCTTTGCGATAAGGAATTGCAGGAAACTTTGGTAGGGCAATTACCAGAAACAGTTAAAAGGGAGATTGAGAAATGGAGAAGCGATAGCAGATTATCCATAACGGGGGGTGGCATTTCTAAATCCAAGGCAAAAGGCAAAGGCAAGGTAACGAAGGGCAAAAATGTCGATACCAGAAGTCAACGAGACTGGGGCGAACCTGCGGAAAAATTGGCGACTCATGAGGTCAATATGAGCCATGGGGATCCTCTGCTGCGACTTATGAAATTGATGATCACATACTGGAAGCAAAGATTCCGGATCACTGCCCCTGGCCTTAGGAAGTTGGGTTATATGTCACTTCAGAGACTCGATCAAGAGATGAAGAGTTTCAATAAGGAGGGAAGTGATCCTGAGCGCCACGGTGAAAGAATAGCAGACTTGAAAAAATTCAGAGAATGTGCTAAGGCGTTGGAAGGCAGCCGGGATGTTGGAGCGCAATTGTTCACTGCATTATTGAGGGGCATTGGCATTGAAGCAAGGATGATTGCTAGTCTTCAACCCGCAGGGTTTGGATGGAACAAGAACGAAGATGCGGCAGAGAAAAAAGATAGAAAGCAGAAAGAGTCCACTTTGGAAGATGAGACCCCTGAAAGTGCTAATGACAGTGATGGAGAAGAAGTTGTGACGAGGATGAAAGGAAAAGCGAAAGTGGCTATGAAGTCAGGCAGGTCGGCAACAGCCTCCAAAGCTCCAGCAAGGCGAAGTTCGCGCGGAAATGGGTTGAAAGACACACCTATCGACCTTTCGGACTCTGATGTAGATGCTGTTAAAGATAGCAGCGATGAAGACGATAATAAATCTATTGTTGATATCACGCCCACAAGGCCTCGCACACAACATTCAAAGCCATATGATAAGGACTTATTGTACCCACATTATTGGACCGAGGTTTTGTCTCCTGTGACGAATGTTTACACACCCGTCGACCCGATTGTTCTCAAAGTTGTCGCTAGCAATCCTGAACTCATACAAAGGTTCGAGCCTCGTGGGGCTAAAGCGGATAAAGCTAAACAAGTAACAGCTTATATTGTAGGACATTCGCCGGATGGAACAGCAAAGGATGTCACCGTACGATACCTAAAAAACCGGATGCTACCTGGTCGAACGAAAGGCAATCGTATTCCTATAGAGAAGATGCCTGTCTACAATTCGAGAGGCAAAATCAAGCGATATGAGCCTTATGATTGGTTTAAGACGGTTTTGAGAGGTTATGTAAGAGGTACCAAGAAGTGTCCGAGGACGGAAATTGATGATTATGAGGAAGCGACTGATCTAAAAGCCGCTCAGCCACAGAAGAAACAAGTCAAGGAAGGGGAGGAAACTCTTCAATATTACAAATCGTCCACGGAGTTCGTCCTGGAAAGACACTTGAGAAGAGAAGAGGCAATTCTTCCCACAGCAGAGCATGTGAAGATGTTCACTGTCAAAGGCAAAGGAGATGCTGCGACAGAAGAGAAGGTGTACCTCAGAAAAGATGTTGTGAACTGCAAGAGTATGGAGACTTGGCACAAGGAAGGTCGAGCGCCTCTCCCCGACGCAGTACCCCGGAAACGGGTTCCTTATAGAGCAGCAACAACAAACCGAAAGCGCGAGCTTGCCGAAGCGGAACATGCAAGTGGAGAGAAGATGCTACAAGGCCTCTATAGCCGCGAGCAGACGGATGTGAGTAAATACAGGTCTTTGATCATACCTTTTCCAGTGGCCCACCCACTTTAAGTGTTCCATCCCCTTCATATTCCAACTTACCAAATCGTACTAATATTTGGTGCACCACTTGACTTGCTCATTTATGCATCTATACTGGGCAATTACTGACACTTTCGTGTTCTAGTGGATCATACCACCACCAATTGAGAATGGAGTTATTCCGAAAAATAATTTCGGTAATATGGATGTCTACGTCCCCAGCATGGTACCCGAAGGCGCAGTACATATACCGAGACGAGGTACGATGAAGATATGTAAGCGCCTAGGGATTGATTATGCGGAGGCTGTGACCGGGTTTGAATTTGGGGCTAGAATGGCCATTCCGATCATTACTGGTGTTGTCATCGCGGAAGAAAATCTCGAAGTTGTTATGGAAGAGTGGGAGAAGGATGAATTAGAAAGAATTCGGAAAGAGGACGAGAAGAAAACTAAGGCCGCGGTTGGCATGTGGCGGAAAATGCTTATGGGACTGAGGATTCTCGAAAGAATGAGAGAAGAATATGGACACGACGCTGGCGACGAAGTGGATATCATGAATCCTTGGACAAACAACAATAAAGGCAAGCAAGTTGATGAAGACTTAGGAGAGGAAGCTGCTCTTATGCAGCAACAAGATGAAGATATGGCTGGGGGCTTCTTTCCCGAAGGCCACGACGAGGAAGAATTAGATCATCATCATTCAACAAGCTTCTTTCCTGCGAGAGCAGAAGATGATGACAGTGATGAATGTGGCGGTTTCGTTGTAGAACACAATGAGCCAGAGCTTAATAAGCAGACATTTCCCAAGTCCCCACCATCGGTTGCTCCAAAGTTTCCATCGGACGAAGAAATGGATGACGTGGAATTAGGTATTAGACCTCCTGTCCCTAGACGACGTGGTAGACCAGCCGGCTCAACAAACAAGTCCACCGGATCGAATCCATCAGAAGATTCACAGTCCAGATCCAAGGTTGTTACTAATTCATCATCCATATCAAAACAACCCCCCGTAAAAACGTCAGTGAAACGAAAGCGACAAATACCAGATTCCGACGAAGATGAAGTTGATGACGAATCACCTTCGCTTTCCGACCTCGAGATGGAAGAAGAAGAATCCGAAGTTGAAGCCCCAAAGCCGAAAAGGTCGGCGGTGAAAAGAAGAGTCACGATGACAGCAAAACCGACCCCAAGTACGAGAAAGATGCCGAAAAGACGTGCTGCGAGGAAGAGTGAAACATCGTTACGGTCACATTATTTTGAGCATGGTGATGACGAAGATGAAGGAGACGATGAATGATTGACGGAGGCTTTGCCCTGTAAGATATAGGCGTTCTTCTTGTAAAAACTTATGCAGTTGGCTTTGGACTGGCTTTGGAGTAACGGCATGGCATGGATACAGGAGGCTACTGTATTAGGAGTTGCGAGTTTTGTGAACTTTTGAGACATAGGATTGCATTTGTAAGGGGTTGTGATCATACAAGGGAGCTTGAGATGAAGGCAACGTAGGCTAACAGGATATTTCATCAAAACATTGCTTACAATCTTTAAGACGATACGGGGAAATCGGATCCATAACCTTTGACCCTACTACCATTTCAGCGGTTTATTTGATATAAAGGGTGTGGGACAAACCACTCAGACGTGGTATGTGTGAAGAAGATGTAACAAGCAAGAATAGTAAGAACGGTATGCATCTATCGCACGGCTAGATATTGTAATATTTTGATCAATAAAATAACTTCGCCCAACCAACTGGCAACTGGCAAATAATGCTTCTCTCCCCTCTCCGTATACTCCAGGACTGTCAAGTGAGCAAAGCGTTGGCCAGTTTGTCGGGCTTTGCTTCGCTAGGTCAGCCACGCTGGCTCATACCGACCGAGACTTTGCCAATCGAACTCTAGTATCAAGCCATTATAGCGCTAGCGCATGTCTCCCTGGAGATATCCCACTCCGCGAAAGCCATGCAGATATCAATCGAAAGTAATATCTCGATGTTCCTGCCATATCAGTCATCAAAAATCCAAAACCTAATATTAGGGGAAATTGGAACACCATGGGTCGCCTTCCCTAACATTGGTGTATCGTAGGCGATTACTGGTAGCCTGTTTTTCCGAACGTGCTTAGAGTCAAAGGGCTTTATAAACACTCTGGATGTACCGGAGAGCATTGAGCAACCGGAATACAGGGCATACAGCACTTCGTCTACAGAAGTACAAAAGCAGGCTTTCCACTGTATCCTACAAGAGCACACCCAAAGTTAACATGATTTCTGTATACCTATACTCGACAGAGCATGAAGGATGATGTTTTATTATTGGTAGCGATATGTCTTCAGTCTCCCTCATTTGGTGATTGAGAGATAGGGTTTTTTTTGTGTTTCCTCTGATATTCCTTGAATGCACTCCTACTGATAATCCAACTCCTATCATCGAACATTCTTCATCCACTTAGCAGTTGGTATTCCAATTTGGCACACCAAGTATTGTTGCCATATATCAATGCTCCGATAAGGCATAGACTATTCGCCGCACTTGTGCCAGGCCAATCAATTTGTGTTATGATTCGGTATCTTCTGTCTCTTTGTAGTGTTATACGAAGTCCATTGTTGAATATGGAGCTAATGCACCATGTTCTCTTTTTCGAATCTATGTAATTTACTTATACCAGGAGAATCTCCATTTAAAATTAGACTAATCAATGCACAACTTACCTCTCATTCTCTCAAAACACTCAACATCCATACTATCCTCGTTTTTGTTCCTCGGATACTTCACTTGACCTGCTAATAACTTTTGAGTGTAATCTGTGTAGAAGCAGCCCAGCTTCTGTTTCCATAGAACACATTCCCAAATTGAAATTTCAATGCTCCAATGAATTTACAAGAGGACCTTTTGATAACGGTTTACTCCTTGGAGCTCTGATTATCAGAGAAGTGTACTGTATTATTAGGGTCGAGTTCATGAAATTCCGTGGCTGCAATATGAATGAAGGTGTGACTCCTCGGCCCAGACCATTAATTATCCTTCGCTCTTCCGTTGGCCTGCTCTTCTATTTGCGAAGGACAAGATTATGATACACTCTTTAATAAGTGTGATTTCACATGATCACAACATGAGCTTATTTTTTTATTTTTTTGATACAGTAGGTTGCATGCAGCCCTTTCAGCCCTTAAAGTCGGCCGTGAGTTATGAATAACTCATGAAATTTCTGAGTACTATCATCCCAAGTTTTTCGAGTATTATTGATTTTTCGAGTATTATTGAATAATATTCTTCCAGTCAGTATTACTTATGGTGGCCTGTTAGAATATCAAAGGTATATTGGACGAGAGACACAGATCAATACTGCCTATCTGCGTACTCATGATTTGTGCTAAATCCAGGCTTTAGCCATTGTGGTCTTATGCTTATTAGAGAATTTGTCGCAACCAATGAATGCCAAGTGTAGATTTGGTTATTTTTATCTCATATATATCAGTCAATAACTCATAGATGTGCATAGTCAAGCGAGATATATTAGTTGATATCGTCTTATATGTCTTGATAAAAATAATAAAGTACTCAGTCATATTTGAGACAATCTATGCCTACTCTCTCATCGAATGAATCGAAAACCAATACAAACATGCCTTCAGAATGGAAATCAAGAATACTATCATCCCATGACTCCAGCTGTGACTATTATCAAACCACCATGAACCTGGACAATAGAATAAGTCTGTCACTCTCTATCATCCAATTTTACTGGGCTATACTAGTAGTGTCACAGTGCACAATATGTCTTCATCACGGAACATTATCTGAAAAGCAATCATATCATTCTTGATAAGTAAAAGCATGTACTAATCCTTCATTGATAGCATTTGAGAAGCAGCCAATTTAGCCACAACCCTACCCAATAGAGTCTGCTGCACCCATAAAAGCAAATCCCATACGCCATGAATTATTCTGCAAGTATGCGAAACCAGTATCCGAGAAGAAAGCCAATTTGCAAATCAGAGAAGCAAAGTCCATCGCAAAGCAGAGCTTGATAGACCAGCTTATGCCTCCAAGTTACTGGCCGTCCATAGCCTCAGCCTTGACTTCACCCTGGTCCTGTTCTTCTCCATCGCCTGCATCTTGAGGATTCTCGTCTTTGACGTCATCTCCACGATATTTGCCCTGACTATCAATGGTGCCATCACGAGCGAGCTGCGCGAACTTCTTCTGCAAGAGTCCAGCAGAGTACTCATCGCCACCGTCCTCCTTGATCTTGAGAGCGATCCTACCCCACTTCTCCTTCTCAAGCTCACGTTCGACTTCCTGCTTAGCTGTAGCCAACTTGGCGATCTGTCGCAAGATAATGTTAGTATAGTTCGAGTAGCATGATAGCAGGGTGAGTATTTAGATCTGTAAAAGAAAGTCTAGAAGATGATTAAATAAGACGTACGTCACCGGTCTTGATTTGTGCAGCCAAAGCTTCGAGAACGGGCCATCTCTTGCGAATAGAATCGGGATGGGCCGTGGAACCAGTCTGGAGTTTATACTCAGTGACGATCTGTTGCCACTTCCAGTCTGGATGCTGGATCTTCAAATCATACAAGACCTTATCCTCCTTGTTGAAGGCCTCGTAAGACTCCGGGTTGTAGTTCTTCTTTCCGCCACGTGCCTTCTTAGGAGATGTTGCATCGCCGGCAGGAGCAGCACGCTTCTTGGGCGTCTTGAGCTTTGAACCGGATTCATTGTTTGCGGCTTCTTCCTTGGAATCGTGAGTAGCATCCTCGGAAAGCTCGAGATCCTTCTTAATTGCGGCCTCCTTTTTATTCTTTCGGACCCGCTTTGGCGTGCCTTTCTTGGTCAAAGCGACAGCGACTTCCTCAGTATCGTTATCGACATCGCTGCCTGTGACTGCAGTGTTCTTCTTGGCGTTTGTAGCTTTCTTTGGCGTGATATGTTGGCCATTATCCGCCGAATAATCGTTCTCAGCGACTTCAGACATTGTAGCAGCGGGGCGAGGTGGATTCTATAGTATCGATAGATTAGTCCAGTGATACAATCGATCTTATGATGTTCCTTTTGCGAAAAAATAGTGAACAGTAATTAAAACAATCCGGCAATGTGAAGTATGTGGGAAATGATGACGATGTGATTTTAAGTGCTGATCAGATTCGCTCCCGTTATCCTCTACTAATATGTAGAAGAGGATTCATGGGGGTTGAAAGCAGATAGGCTGAGTGGGAAGTACGGGCGCAAGGCGGGTGAGAGCAAATAGAACCAAAAGGATAGGTATACAGAGGAACCAAGAGGTTGAAGAAAGAGCAATGATAGCGATATTAGGAATGTAAATTCGAACGAAGATGCTCATATGCTAGTGGTTTTGACTTACCATCAATTGCTTGGAAATTTCAAGATCGTTGTCCTGGAGGATGTTGTTTGAAGAAGTAGCGAGATCTTTGTAGATTTCGTCAAAAGCGTCCATTTGTGAGACTGTGAGCAACAGCTTAGGTAAGATAAAGGGCAAGTGTATTTAGAAAACTGCAGTTTCAAGTCTAGAAGTTGAATTGAAGAGGATGGAGAGAGTGGGAATTTGCAAGGTAGTTAGATATAAGAAATTAGACAGATATAGGAAATTAGACATTCCCCCGGATTTAGATAGAAGATAAACAAATAAGTCCTCTCTAACAGCAATATCTTCGACCGGACAACCACCAGGTACTAGATTTTGAGCATTTCAATATTTAAAATATCTCAAAAGACATATCAGATTTGTCAGGTTGTTGTTTGAATCCCAATAAGAAATTGTATTAATCCAAATTTTGATTTAAATCATTGATAGATTTGGAACCCTAAGGCACATCTAACTTGCAACAATGATCCAAATCCCTTGGTGGTACCCTCCTATTTCTCTCTCTGCACAATTCTGAATCCACACAGAATCCAGCACCATTGCCAGTTTGTTTTCTTTATGGGGAGTACTATTCTAAATCTCAAAGCATAATCGCACAACAGCTTATACATTGGCAGAGTATCGCGCAGGCCGAAGCAACACACTCAGATACAATGGGATCAAACACTAATAAAGAGATTTTCAACAGCTTCACAAGCTAATAGCTAGGCACTTGATCTTGTAAGTCTCTATTATATACTAATAAGAACCACAACCACTAACAGAACCTCGAGGCCTTGGAAGATTAGATTACCTAGACTGCTGAATAGTTCCCCCTCTTCGACATTAAAGAAAACGAAAGGAAGAAAACAACTACACAACTTGAGCCGACTTCATATCTCCCAAACAGCGTTCCGAATATCCCATCCTATCCTATCCTGGGCTTCAGGCTAGGATTTTTGAGCGGAACTTGCAGGGTGGGAGGGATAGGCTAATTGGAAAATTGGGGAGGATAGGAGAGGATAGGATGAGGATAGGCTGGGATGGGATGGGATTTTTGGAACGCTGCTCCCAAATCCATATAGCATGGTATACTGAATGTGGTACAGAACTTCTGTCAATTGACGCCAATACCCGGTTTCACGACCATAATATCAACACCCAATCTAAACCATCCACCCTCTCATACAGCGCTGGCCCCTCTACCTCGGAAGCAGCAGTCTGGACTTGGACTCATGCTCCTGAAACAATACTCGGGTTTGGACGGCATGAGCTATTGGCAGACCAAATGAACGTGCTGTTCAAGAAGGCCCCAAAGAAGATATACCGGTACTGGGCGAGAGCATACATTGCATTGAACAGTTCACTAGCCATGCACCTTCCGCCCTTTCCAAATCGAATAAAGAGAAGTTATAAATGGATAGACAATTTGTGGTTTCAAACAAGCACTGCTTTGTAAGAAAGTCGGGCGGAGGGAAATGAAGAAGCTAATTTATATGAGAGGATATACAGGAAGTTCTACTGTGACAGCACCATCATGTCTGCATTCGCGTGTTCATGACAGCATCGAATGGATGTCACCAGTCCAGAGGTTGGAAATGAAGTGCACTGCAAAAGTATTCCATCCCGCTGTCTTCAAGGTTTTCGCATGAATTCGGATCTCGGTACCGGTGCTCTTATTGGCAGAGCTTGCTGATTTGAGGAGGAAATGGGACAACGAGGCAGATATAGACATGACCGCGAGAGAGCCTCGAAGGTTGCAAGGCCAGGATAGCGTCGCCTGAGTTTTGCCCACTTGCAACAATTTGCGTGACCATGCCCCTCCAAATTCATTGTCCTTCCGGATTGGAGTTCTAAAATGGCATGATCGTCCAATCTTGATTCTTAAAACACCACTTATTCTTCTTCTCTTTAGTGTCGGAAACGAAGCATTGTTACTCAAGTATGTAAAGTATCGCTATACGGAAGCTTCGATATCATAGCCAGGCTTGGTTTGATCCGAATCTTACCACAATGAACCTTTACCAGCTTACACAAACAATGACAATGACAAGGACTTTGGAACTTTGAAGCTTCTCTTCTGCCTGATCAGGTTTTACAGCTTAACCGAGCATGTGATTATGGTGGCGTATGGTCCGAGCGCCCTTATCACCCCTGATTTTCTAAATACTGATTTGGAAACATTGTCTACATCAAACCGAAGTCCTATGGACCATTCTATCATTTAGACATATATATTCTTCTGAGCAGCAGCCATTATGTAAATCTTAACATATGGATGTAAATGTCCTGCGGTTATGCTGTTGACTTATCTCCCAATTTAATGATGAGCCTCATTAGTGTTTGCTATGCCTACTAACTACTCAGATAGAATGTTAACGCACCTTTTGAGGGTGATTGCTTGCAGGTCATGTTATCCTTGTTGTTTGATGCCATTGGAGATTCAACTAAGAAGAACATGCATATACGATTATTTGTGCTTGATTTTCTGATCAAGTACCCACCCATCACTCCGTTCGCCTCATTCTTTATACCTCTTGCAATTGCTTCTACGGGGTTTCTCGTTGGTTTGCGGAACACAGTAAGGCAGTTCTTTTAAGAAGTGATAGCAAACCTGGAAGCACCCAATAGAAGGTGTCATTGTTGATTTGGCCTCTTGGTTATGTAGTACTTGTACTATTCAAGTGGTTATTCTATCAGCACGCGGCAAGTTGCATCATGCCATGTAATCATTAATCATCCAGCAAATACCTCCATCCCCCATGGGCTATTTCATCTCCTCTCATTACTATTTCTGACTCATTTCCATTTTCTGATGCAGAACGCTCCGTCCGTTACCAGCTACAACCCAAATCTTAATAAATCTACAATAAATCGCCACTACTTCGAGGACAATCCAGACATTCCTTTGGGCCTTGAGCCAATGCCGAATCTTCCAAATGCCTCCATACAATGGAATAATCGCCGCAGGCCTGCGACGCAATAGACGCTACAATAGATACCACAACATGATGCCCCAGCGCTATAAAAATCCTGTCAAGCGCAGCGGAGGGCTTCCTACTCTCATGGTTCTCAAAGATCCCGGCCAAGAAATGGTGTTATCAGCAGGCCAGCTTGCTTCTAATCTGCCTGGGATTCACCACCAGGCCAGAGAAATGGGGAACCGACGAATTGATCTTATGGAAACTTTCGGCGACAGATTTGAATTTTTCGATGATCCTGAGAAACTATCAGAGGTCGGACAATGGGTTTATGCATGCATCTGGGGCTTGGAGGCAATGGGTTATAGTCAAGATCCCTTTGGTCTCCGCATCGGACTGCCATTGAATCCATTTGGTGCTATTCTTGATATAGCAGAACAGGCCAGGGCAGCGGGAAACTATTACTGGGAGCATGAAAATGCGGAACAACTAATACATTTATTTCAAGCTGTGGGGGATTTTTTGCTGGAGGATCGTCGATCTTCTCCTGGCATCGAGGGTATTCTGGTTGATGAATTCTTAGATACCGCTTTTCATTGCGCGCCCTATATCTCGGAAGTGTTAGGAGGGGCAGGGATGTTGTTGCTCCTACGAGCTGTGGCAACGATGAGTGGACATGATGATATGATAACATGGGAGTTAATTCAAACGATATCGAAGCAAGAGCAAGATGAATTATATCAATGGGCTCTCCTTCATTGGAGAGGTGATAATGCAAAGTTGGGGTTTCAGGTCGTAAAAATACTGTCCAACTAATCGGTCCGTTTTGTTGTATTGTACGGGGGAAACTTTGAATATCTGGAGTTTATACCTTTTTAGAGCAATTTCAGCGAATCATCCCAAACTCTACGCATTTTTTCTTTTTATCATCCCACATAAGGGCTAAGATCGCTATGACAGAGGCTATGAAAAGGTTAATTGTTTCTTTTTGGAACATGGCGCAAGGGGTATTTGGGTTTTGGTGTATTGGTTCCACTTTTCAAAGTTTATAGAACAATATCAGCAACAAATTATCAAATTTAAACCTTCTAGCGTATATTCCCTCTATCTCCTTTTCATTACCTAGGTATCAAATAATGTATGTATGGAACGATGGAACGAATCAAGTATCAGACTAAACTTACGAAGGATATGTTCGACAATAATAATATAAGTCAGGAACATCCTTCCTTATCATCCATGCCTTAGAACTTCCCTTCGATTGCATGTCTCCATGATTACCTATCGTTGTCTCATCTCCAGAGCATCAAATCCTCATTTCATACTTCCCCAGAGTTTATATTCAGACTAGAGTATCATCTCAAGCATGCCCCCGCATATAGATTTCTTAACGGATCAACGTTTTGCCAACAGATCCGCCTTCCAACATCCTACTTCTTGAAGGGTCTCCACCCACAAACGGAGACGAACCCTTCTCCNACTTTTCAATAATGCACCTNTCTTATTTTTGACGACGNCAATGAAGCAAATAATCGAACTCGAGACTGGCGAGTCCTTTGATTCAATTAATAATGGAAAAAATGATTCGACATGGCAAATGGTGAAGAAATACCGAGTGGCGGCATTTTGGTCCGCATTTATGGCATTAGCTGCAGTTAATTGGGGGATGGATATTTTGGTATGTATTATCTTTAGTCCTCTTGGCTTTCGTCTGAATGGTAGCTTAGTGTATCTGTAGTTGTCAAACGGCTCGATATCGATTAATTCTTTTGAACGCGATTTTGGTTATCAATTCCAAGGAAAATACATCATCAGCTCGAAATGGCAAATCGGTTTCAATTCTGCTTCCTATATAGGACAATTTTTCGGAGCACTTGCATCTGGATATCTTGCGGATAGGCTAGGGAAGAGGCTAACGATGGGAATGGGCTGCGTGCTAAGCGTGGCGGCTGTTTTTACACAAGTGTTTGCCGCAAGCTCTAGTGTCCTTCTCGTGGGCAAGGTTCGTATTGTAAATTCTGTCAATCGTGCAAAGCTAATCAGGCCGCAGCTTCTCAATGGTCTCTGCCTGGGAACATTTCTTACTATTCCCTCGAGTTACGCGGCAGAAATATGCCCAGTTCAAATCAGAGGATTAACGACTTCCGGAGTTCAGCTTTTCATTTCCATTGGCCAACTTTCTGCAAACCTCGTTATCAANGGTACGGGANCTTTAGACTCGTCACTTGCCTACANGATTCCATTCGCTTTACAATTCATCTTCCCTTTCATTCTTCTTATGGGTCTTCCATTCTGCCCAGAATCCCCCTGGTTCTTTCTCCGCCAATCCAATACCGAGGCCACCATGAAGACCCTCACTCGCCTTGGTTACCCATCACCAGCCACGACAATCTCAGAAATGTCCTCCATCATCGCTTCCGAAACCAAACACTCTTCTACAACATCGTACATGGACTGTTTCCGCGGTTCCAATCGCCGTCGCACAGAAATCGCCATGGGGATTTTTGCCGTTGCACAAGCCACTGGCGTTGTTTTCGCGCTTGGATACAGTAGCTATTTTTTCGAGCTTGCAGGACTTTCTGATTCCAATTCCTTTACACTATCGACTGGAGTCACGGTTCTTGGATTATCCGGGGTCATATGTTCATGGTTTCTGGTAAATCGACGAGGACGTCGCTCCACATCACTAGTCGGGACTGCCATCTTGACTTTCCTGCTCCTCCTAATCGGCATCCTAGACGTTCTACCAAACTACTCCAGTAAAGGTTATGTATTTGGCCAAGTTGCCTGTATCATAACATTCGCATTTACCTACCTCTGTACCATAGGCCCAATGGGATGGGCCATCTTCGCCGAAATACCCTCCAGTTCCCTCCGTTCTCGCACCGTTGGTCTGGGTGTCGTCGTACAAAGTTTGTGTGGCATTTTGCTCAACATAGTAGTTCCATTACTGATCAACCCCGATGCCGCAAATTTGAGAGGCAAAATAGGGTTTATCTTTGCCGGTTCATCGGCACTTGGGACTATCTGGGTTTGGCTCCGAGTTCCAGAGACCGCCGGGAAGAAATTCGAGGAGTTGGATTGGTTATTTGAACAGAATGTACCGGCAAAAAGGTTCAAAAGCTACAAGGTACCTCTTTAACACAGAAAGTAAAATATATTGCGTTTAGGCGTTTTGTTCCTGGGATATAGGGTGTTTGGTATAGGGGCAACAGGACAAAAAGTTTTGGTTTTCTGCAAATTGATAACAGTTAATGTGCAATGTCGGATTTGTAAAATTAAGGAAAGAAATAGGAATAGGTTATGATTGAAAATTCCATGTATTTCGGCCATGTAGGTAGGTATAAATGTAAATATAAAATTTTACCTACCACTAAAATATACATTAGGATTCGTATTATTCCGTGAAGAATAAAAAAGGTGGGAGAGAGTGGGTATCTTACTGTCTCATCCATGGTATTATTTTATTGGTATCTTCATCTTCATAAAACCCTGGGTTCATCAGCTAACATATCCATGTCAACCATTTCAACCCCCGATTCATTTTATACACGAACCGCCAGTACACAAACAGCCAGAGGCATTTTTGATTGGGTGGCTCGGGACTTCTGATTTTGAATCTCCGTCATCGCTCAAGCCACCACAAAACTAGAAGCCCGATTATGCCACGTGATCGGGGTTACTCTCCCCCGCATCCACCTTTGTTGAGCGAAGAGGAAGGCGCCACCAACTTCACATGTAATCGGGCTTATCTCTGATACTACAAACTCATGCATTTTGAGGAATGTAGGTCTCCACGATGCACCCACTCGGAGTAATGTTATCTTAATCTATAAGGCTTCCTTCAAGCCACCAACCCTCGACACCCAAGTCGATGCGTTACTTGTGATCCTTTTCGGACAAAATATGTATCCGGCACAGTCTGTATACCGTGTCAACAAAGGATGGAAGAGGCGAGTGAGTGAGTATATAAAGTTAAGTCTATCTCTCTGTTACCGCTTGCTTTTATCATTCAAGTTCGAACATTATACCTCACTTTACATATTCCTACTGCAACATCCAAGAAACCTGAAGACTTCTTATTACAATATAAACATGTCCACCAGCAGCACAACACCATCGATTGCCCTCTTTGGTTCTACTGGCGGCACTGGGCTAGCAGTTCTAAAGAACACCCTTACCTTCGACCCCAATGCGCACATAAATCTTCTTTGCCGCACACCCTCCAAAATTGCCTCACAATACCCCACCACGACCTACCCCAACCTACACATCATCGAAGGCGACATACGCAATCTTCCGGCCATCAAAACCACTCTCATCGATCCTATCACCCAATCACCTGTCTCCGCTGTCTTGTCTGCTGTTGGCATGCTTCCCGTCAAGACATCCTTCATAACATTCAAATTCCATGACAAAACGATCTGCCACACAGGCATTAGTAATATCCTCAGCGCGCTCGAGGAATTAGAAAAAGAAGGGCATGATACAAGCGAGGTGAAGTTGTTAGCACTCAGCACGACGGGCATCAGTGACAAAGGAAGAGATATCCCACTGATGATGACTCCCTTGTATTACGGAATGTTGGGGACACCGCATAAAGATAAGAAGGCCATGGAGGTGGAGCTTACCGATGGCAAGGGGAAAGGGAGACGATGGGTTATTGTGCGGCCGGGTTGGTTTGTGGATCATGACGAAGCGAAGGAGAGGAAAGTCAAGGTGGGATGGGAAATTCCTAAGAAGGTAGAGAAGAAGAAGGGCGCAGAGAAAGAGGAGGACAACCTCGTACTAGGCTTTACGATTTCGAGGGAGGATGTGGGCAAATGGATTTTCGAGGAAGTAATCAAGGACGGCGGGAACAAGAAGTGGGAGGGAAAATTCGTCAGTTTGACTTATGCTTAATGATGTGCTTTTACCATGTAATAATGAGTTAGGGGGGCCGGCTTTATAGATAATATACCATTCGCATCTCTCCTTTGCGGTCTATGGGTTCTTTCTAAGGAGTTATACTAATTTTCGAGCTATTCTCAAAGTACCAACAAATTTCAATAAGACAAAAATCATGAAGATTTTCAAGTCAAGGTCAAATGGTTGATACATTCCCCCGGAATAATCAATGTTCAAGTCTCAATCAACAATGCAATCAAATTTATTTGCGTCCATGAATCAGTGGTAAACCAAAAGCTGTTTTATTCACTGACAGCTATTATCTACAATCAAATGGCTATACCGTATCCTTTCTTTCCAAAAGAATAGCACCTTGAAGTTGGTATCCTTAATAGGCGGTCCAGGGCAAAATTGTTCCCTCAAATCCTCCAAATATCTTACTTAGCTCTTACTTAGCTCGTCCTCTTTTCTTCTCCCGAATCAATTTCTGGCTCTTCCGAAGAATGATAACCCTGACGTTGTTGCTCAATTCTCTTCTCCAACGCCTTCTCAACGACATCGTGACCCGCAGCTGCAGACAAATCATCATCATGCTTAGCATCGAAGTTTTTACCAAGATATTCGGGACCCAAGATAGTCAATAGAATTGTGTAAGCATATGTGCAACCTAAGAAGATGCAAATAACCAAGCCATACTTGTAGCGCTTGACATCGCCTTTTGGTGGCAAGGGGAACCGCTCTCCAACAGTGGATTCGATCGTTGAAGAGGCAGACGAGGCAAGGTTACCGAGCTGGTAGGAGGTACCGACGACAAAGGTGCGGAATGATCCTGGAGAAAGTTCCATGAGATGAATCGGAATCACACCCCATGCCCCTTGCACACAGAATTGCTCGAAGAATGCGGCAGCTATAACAGCCTTACTTGAAACAAATGTGTAAGGGTAGAGAAGAGCTCCGCCGATTACGCAAATGAATACGATAGAGAATCGACGTCCAAAGATCTGGGAACAGTATCCTACAACGGTACCACCAGTCATAGCACCTAGTGAAAGTTCGAATTAGCCACAAGTTTGGTTATGTCAAGTTACAGAATTTGCTTAGGATTCGCTTACCCAAGTTGGCCACAACTTGTGTGACAGTAATTGCGTCGGCACTGAAGCTGTATTGGTTCTTGAGTAACGTTGGATACAGATCCTGTGAGCCATGTGACTATAGGTGAAGTTAGCAATTTATATGTCGAATGGGCGCTAATCAACTTACCATGAAATTGAAACCGGCCATGAGCAGCACAAGGTAGACCAACAAAATCCAGTGCTTCCTTATCGCAACCTTTCCTTCGGCCATGAAGGTAGCTCCGATATTTCCGCGCTCATTCCTGACTAGGACGCGCTCCATGTATGCATCTGTCTCTGGAAGACAAAGTCGGAAAATAATAATCAGGACCGGAGGGCAAGCACCGAACCAGTACAAAGGCCTCCATCCGTGACTAGTGGTATCTACCAAACCTCTCGCAAACGCTGTAGCGAGAAGATAGCCAAATGCATATCCTTGTTGCAATATACCAGAGACAAGTCCGCGGGCGGCTTCAGGGCAATCCTCAAGAGCTGTTGCTGCCGCATTTCCATACAATCCGCCCATGGCAATACCAAACAAAGCTCGGCACGCGAGGAATTGCTTGTAAGTTGAACAGAACCCGGTGCCGAGCTCAAGAACGATGAACAAGACATTGTTGACAATGAACGGCCACTTTCTGCCATATCGATCCGCTGCAAGACCAAATAAAATCGATCCGACAGACCTCAACATCAGAACCAATGTTATACCCCATGTGATATCTGTAGTCGATTTTCCGAATGTTTCCGCAAGCTCGGAGACTGTAAGACTAACAGTGAAGAAGTCGAATGCATCCCAAGTCTAGTCCGGAGATTAGCGAAAATAATTTATGTTGGAAACTGCTAAATTTACCCAGGCAAAGAATCCAACGAAAAAGAACGCCCATTGTTTCCTGTTCAGCATTCTTAAGAGTTTGAAAGGATTTGGAGCCGGGTTCATGGGCGGCTTGAGTGTAGGGATTCGAGTTCTGAGATATTCGCCATAAGACATTTTCCTAGGCTCCGGAGATTCATCAATCCCGCGGTCCTCATAGTGGCCCGCCATGTTGATCGCTAAAAATCGTTGAAATGATATTAGCACTTCTATCAAAAAGCCCGTATGTTTTGGTATACAAAATAGAACGGATTCCTCGGATTGCTCTTATTTGGAGTACCTTGGAGAAGTGGGGTGGGAGACGGTGAACAAGGAGCAAAGGGATATTGAATGAGGGGCGTTTTGATCAGAACTTACAAGATTAGATGTCTTGAGATGGCTGTAAATATCTTGTTCTCAAAGTTCAGCTTGACAGAACCATAAGAATTCGAAGAATGATTTTAAAAAAAAAAGTTTGGAAAAATGGGAAGTCTCCTACTTATCTCCATCATTCCGGTAAGACAGAGATCCCCTGAAATAAAAAATACAATACTAGCTCTAAGATCCAATAACCTTTCTCTCTCATGTACATTTGACTAAACTTCTTTTGACAGCTTGGCCGCGTATTTACATTCACTCTTTTCACGGCTTGATCCTCAGCTGATGATCTTAGCCTTGAAAAAAAATGAGGATGTAGGGTCAGATAGACGTAAGTTGCCTTTAGGGTTGTGTGGTCATCATGGTCATTCGAATCCTAGCTACTCCCCCGCACGAAGGATGACTGAACCAGTAGAAAGAGGTAAGATTAGCCAGGATCAGAATGGGGTTAATATAAACCTGGTGCAACGCAACTACAAAAGACTCACAGTCTTGGTAGATGTGAATATAATCTTACCAATGAAATCCTTTCTCCCACTTTTACATGGGTGGGATACCCGGGCATGTTACCCCAACAATATTGGTAGCTTGACGCGCCATACTTTTTTAGCTGTTCGGTATCGCCGTCGCTGCCCGTCAGTTACCTACCTACACTTTTTTATAAGAAATACAGTTCATATAGATCGAATCTTCAACATTTCACTCATCCCTTGGTTGGGTACCTACCTGCCTCCCTACCTACCAAGTATTTGGTACTTATTTCGGAGATATTTTCCTATACATCTTCCTATAGGACGTTGTCAAGACAAGTATTTAGTATTTAGTCTAGGTATGTAGCCAAGATGTTGAAGAGTTCCACTGACAATTGGCATGATGCACAGACGAACGCGAAATCTTTTAACAATTGGTGGGTTGTGGGTTGTGGGGTAGACTACGGAGGAGTGGGGATAAATCTCCGATATAATTTAGACTTGAGTGACCACTGTCAGTAATCACAAGCAAACACAAAAAATTCCAAGAATCCTCAAAATAACTCCAACTCCATTAGCTTCCATAGCTTCCGTACCTTGGCATTCGATATGATCTCCGGGATACTCAATTGATGAAGCATTTAACTTTTGACTTGAAAGTTAAGGTTACATACAAACTGTTCGGTATTCGTACAACCGTAGGAACACTACAACCGTAGGAACACGCCTTTGTTTGAGTACACAAAACTTAAGTCTTTCACACAAGGCTGTCTTGTAGCTTGGCTGTGTATCTTCCATTTCCATCAATTATTGAGAAAACCCAATAATCGAAACACTAAAATCGGACCACTGGTCATATTTGGATTGCCTCTACATTCGATTACTATTTCATTAAGGACCAAGAATGATTTAGCATCTTGGTACTCATGCTGCGAATGATTTAACATCTTGGTACTCGTGCAGCATGCTTTCCCCAAGACTTTCGAGGGCCTTAAAGTCCCTGTCATGTGCGTAGCTGACCGTCACACATAGGCGAAATCGATTAATTGGCAAGTACTGTCAAGACTTCAAAGTAGTGCGACGACTACTAAGTGATAGACTTGGTCGAAAATAATATAGTAGCGTTTGTAGCTCGGGTTTTCTCAATTCCGCACTGCGTTTAAAACTCTTATGCTATAGAGTCAACTCTTCGTTGTTTACTGGAGGGAAAGGGAGGAGGGAATGAGGGGATCCGATACATTTCCCCTTTCCCACGGAGACAATATGAATCCATACTCCAAGTCAGAAATTTGAATCTAGTCTAAGCGGTATGGCTCGGCAGGAATGTTCTTGTGCAGAACTCCTCCCTCCCTTTTCACAGGTTGACGTGTTCAGCCTCAATACCATATGAATGTCTTCAAAAGACCGCTAAATGACAAGGAATCCAAAGGCTTCAAGTGGATCAAAAATCTGTTAATCCGCAATACTTATCTTCCGGCCCATCAGTTTTGGAAGAAGTTACGATTTGAAATTCATCAAGGGGTTCGATTATGCCATAGGCAAGTCCGCTGCTCTATTGCGCTCTTCAATAGGGACTTTTCTTCCATCAATAATATCTCTAATACAGGGTATGGCCATCTTCTTGGGTTTCAGTGAAACTCTGCCAATGGTACATATGTCTTTTGTAGCACCTTCTTCTCATTCGTCACTCTTAGTCACATCTCTCTCGTCATCCAAATAGTTTGACAACTTTGCAAATCTCTTATTTGATACATCAAATGGGCGAAATGGGCCCAGTAATGGTAAACTCATGAATGGTGCCATGTTAAATCATGAGGCCTTCGATCTTTAAGAGTGAATTCAAAGGTGTACTTCGTGGATGAGAAGCACATGATGCTATATCGGATACATTCATCCTTTTGGTACTTGTCTGATATATCAATCCCATAAATTGTATATCCCTGATCTTTATAATGTGCTCTGAAGTCTTCGTACTAGGCATATGCAACGTCGGGGTAGTATGCCGTGGGTGGGGCGCTCAATAGAGAAGGGATTTGCCCGTATAGTCGACTTATGATATGAATGTAGAAATGAGATTCAGAACTTTGTTGGTGTACCTAAGCCGGATCTTCCAATGCATTCCCGACCCCTCATCTTCATCCAGGTTCCGATCCTGAAGTCCACCGAGATAGCTCAAGATGATATATCATATCTGATGGGAGGTATGCAGTATGCAGCAAACAAATGCACGATTAAGATGAGCACATATCACTCATCATCACACATTTTGAGAAGAGGGAATATGGACTAGCGGTTGAGATTGCTGACGAGCGAGCGGAACAGGAGGAAGCCAACAAGGTAGTGTCTGATAAGAGGGTTACTAGGCGGCTAGTTGAGTGTGTCTGCTTCGAGTGGTAAGGGGCTTGTCAATGCAGGTCTCTTGGATAGTATGGATTTTGTGATTAAAGACTGAGACTCATCCTCTATGATACTAATAAATGCACTAAATGGTCGACTGTAGATGGTTTTAAGTACGCGGACTTTGGTCCTATATGAAGTTCCATCCGTTATTCTTCGCATCACTTATTTGGAATATTGTTAGAATAAACCTCTATATTCATGACCTTTGCTACTCTCTGACCGCTGCTTAGTATTGCCACGGTTCGTTTATATGCATGCTGGTCATGACAGGTACACCAAAGTAGAGGCGCGATCACAGGCAACAACAGTAAACCATGTGCTTAATATGTTACCTCGATTTTGGACTTTATGTAATAGGGTTGGATAGATATATTGCATACCTACTAATAACCACCAGTACTCTACATACTAGCAACTCTTGTCTTTTTGATCGCCGGTATGTGTACTAATCGTTGTGTCGTTCAACTAAGTAGTCGACAGGTAGGTAGGTAACAGCATATACTTGTGTATATTGTACTGATAGAACTAAATAGCAGTAAACGCAGTGAAAATGAAGAATCGTGTGGATGAATATTTTCATCCGAAGTCTAGACCGAGGAATTGTTTCTTTACTCTTTTTCTGATTTATACAAGTGTATCACCAGTGGTTGCAGTAACTCATTAACCATCTTCGAAGTCTCAAATCTACTTAATAAATGGAAGTTGAACATTATGGGATTGACCTTTTCAGCAGCGAAATTTAAACGTTCCTTACTCGTTCCTGGCGATTTAAGCACTAAACATCCCGACCAATCAAAACACACCCCATCGTAATCCTTACCGAAGCACCTCAAATTTCAACATCTCTCCGAATCCACCCTATCGTGCCCATATCCTCAATTGACCACCACCACCTCGCCACAGCACAACTCCTCTCTCACACAGCCAACGATGGCATCACTATTAACAACACGCGCACTTCTGCGCAGCATGCCTCGCACAATCTCCGCGACAGGCATGCGCGCCATTTCCACCACCACACCAGCAAAAGCCGGTGCCGGTGCCTCCGCCTACACCAACGACTTCAACAAGATCCCAGATTTCAGCAATTATAGAAGCAAGAAGAATGGCACGAGCAATTTGGTTTATCAGTACTTCATGGTGGGGGCTATGGGTGCGCTTACAGCTGCGGGGGCGAAGGCCACAGTGCAAGGTATGTGGTTTTTATCTTATGGGATCAAAGTGGTACAATTATAGGTCTGCGAGACTAGCAGCCGGATACCTGGGGCTTCAGGATGGATTAAATGCGTTAAGGCTTTGGAATGGGCTATGTTTGAGGGAATTGGTGCTTGTGTGAATTATGGCAGACTAACTTATAATAATAGATTTCCTTGTTAACATGTCTGCGTCCGCCGATGTATTGGCTATGGCCAAGGTCGAAGTTGATTTGGCTGCTATTCCCGAGGGCAAGAATGTATGTACTCATCCATCTTTCATTCTGCACGAAGTACTTCGTCGATCTAGTTTATTGACATGAAATTACAAAAACAGGTCATTATCAAATGGCGTGGCAAGCCTGTTTTCATCCGACACCGAACCGCAGATGAGATCAAGGAGGCCGAGAACGTTAAGGTTGAGTCGTTGAGAGATCCACAAGCTGATGCTGATCGTGTTAAGAAGCCAGAGTGGTTGGTCATGGTTGGTATGTTCACCCCTCCCTCGCAGTCCACAATCGTGTGTGTTTTTGAATATAGTATACTGACACGAGGTACGTATAGGTGTTTGCACACATCTTGGATGCGTTCCTATCGGCGAAGCTGGTGATTTTGGTGGATGGTTCTGTCCCTGTCACGGATCTCATTACGATATCTCGGGCCGTATAAGAAAAGGACCTGCTCCTTTGAACTTGGAGATTCCTGAATACGAGTTCCCCGAGGATACTTCTTTAGTTATTGGTTAAATGGTTACGGACGGGGAGGGAAAGGTTCTGTAGTTGTATAAAGTTGAAAGGTGGATGGGTTAGAAAAGTGGAAATGGAAGGGAAATCGAAGGGGGGATGATAGAAGAGTTTCTGAAGCTCTGCAGCTTTTTAGAATGGTGGAGCGTGCATTGGCCTTTGTACAAAAAGATCGGAAATGAATTCTCTAAAAATCAAATCAGCTGGCCGCCCACCATACGCTGCAGACTTCTCGCCATGGCTCATGTATCGACGAAACCTTGCTTAGAAAGCAGAATACGAACATTATTCATATACCCCTTAACAGGTGCCGAAAAGTCACCTCAATGATCAATCATAGTGGAAAATATATGGGTATTACAGGTAAATGCTTTTGAATTTCACATTTTCTATGCCCGTAATATTACATCGCCATTCATACCATAATCATTTCTTCGTCTATCATCAATGTCCATGACCGTCGTCTTCGCCTCTTTGCTCGGGATCCAGCTTAATCAAGGTATCTATTCTCATAATAGAAATGCAAGCCTCAACCGCCGACTTCAACTGTCGAATCTTGCTCATACTGGGCTCCAAAACACCGGCTTTGATCTCGTCCACTACCTTTCCTTTTAGAAGATCTAATCCATAGTTCTTGTAGTTCTTCTTCTTGGCAATAGTTTTCTCGTCTTCGTTCGCGTCGCCATCTTGGATACGCTGAGATAGGGCATGTCGGGCACGAAGCTGTGCAACGAGGTCGGAGGAATCTTTCGCAGCGTTGACAGCAAGGGTTTTTGGAATAACAAGGAGAGACTGGGCGAATTCACCGATGGCAAGCTGCTCCCTAGAACCAACAGTGCCGGCGAATTCTTCAAGATAAATGTGTAGCGCTGTCTCACATGCACCACCTCCTGGTACAATACTTCCACTTTCTAAGGTCCTCTTGACAGCACACAAGGAATCATGAACAGACCTCTCCATCTCGTCAAGTTGGTAGTCGTTAGGTCCTCGGAGAATAATCGATGCTGACGTGTGCACTTTGGTACCCTTCACCAATATACATTCGTCATCAGATATTCTCTCTTGAACCACTTCTTCAGCGTGACCTAATGAAGATGCATCGAACTTCTCATCACCGTTGAGATCCGACAAAGAGCTGATGAGGGTAGCTCCAGTTGCCTTTGCTATTCTTCTCAGGTCTTCCTTCTTACATCTTCGAACAGCCATGGCGCCTTTCTCAATGAAGAGCTTCAGGCACATATCGTCAATACCCTTCGTTGTCAGAATGACGTTGGCTCCGGCTTTGAGAATCATCTCGACTCGATCCATAACAATACCGGCTTCGCGCTGTCGAATTTGCTCTAGTTGTTGTGGGTCATCAATAGTAATGTGTACACCAAGTTTCATTCTCTCCTTTTGTAGATTCATGTCGAGAACGGCGATCTTAGCATCCGTAACTCTGGTCTTCATTGCTTGTGACGCAACGGTGCAATTTAACGCATATCCTTTGACTAAAACCGATTCCAAGGCGCCTTTGCCGTGTGCCTTTAAAATGTTGACTGCCTTGACAGGATATTTGACTTCTTGGCGGTTATTTGTTGATTTGACTGCGAGCATAGCGTCCACAACCATGTTTGCAAAGAAATCTGAATCCGACCCAATGATCTTACTGGACATGGAAGTTTTGGCGATATTGATCAGAGAGTCTCGGCCGAGTTGCTCTACCTTGACACTAATATTCTCGTGCATATATTTGATAGCTTCGCGGAGTGCCAAACGGTAACCTGTGATGATAGTGGTAGGATGTATTCGGTTTTTCATAAGTTCGTTGGCTCTTCGAAGAAGCTCTGCCGCAATAATAACCACAGATGTTGTTCCATCTCCGACTTCTTTATCTTGCTGTTGTGCTAAATCGACCAGAATCTTGCCTGCAGGGTGCTCGACATCTAATAAACTTAGAATAGTGGCGCCGTCGTTTGTGACTGTGACATCCTTCCAGAAATCAGTATTGGTGGGGTGAATTTGGGGATTTCCAAGCATACTCCTATATCATCCACCATCATCTTGTCTAAACCGCTTGGACCAAATGAGCTTTTGACAACATTGGCAATAGCCTGGGTTGCAAGAACTACAGATTATATTAGAATACACCTCCGCTAGCATTTTGACGTATACGTACCATTTTGATCCCGGATATCTGATCCACTGATCTTTTGGCCGCCGAGGACTGCCCAACATTAGCATTTTTACTAGGAAAGTTTCAGCATATATCTTACACAGAGTTCCGGCATTTCTAGGTTGTTCAAAAAGGGATCCCATTTTGTTGATATTCGTAAAGTAATGTTTTTGTACCGGCTCAATTTTTCTTCATCGTCGCGAGAAAAGAGACGCGAGAGCTCTCCACGCTAATAATTTTGAGGTTTTTGATAGTAGCCTTGTATAAAAGGCATTTATTTATACAGCCCACTACCTAAGGCTGAGAGCTACATTCAATGGGAAATGAGTGAATGATTGATATTGACACCCCAGTTTAACAGGGATCTCTTATCTATCTGTTTTCTAAGCGCTTAAGCACAGATTTTTACGCAAGGCTGAGGAATTTCCTCTTCGCTTATTTATTTAGGGCGGGGAAGGGGAGGAGTCACAGCTCAATTGTTACAAAATAAATATCCTTCTATCCCATTCATAACAATCGCATATTCTCCCAACAACAACCGCAGCCATGGCAGACTCAACTACTCCAGAAGTTGCACAAGAGGGACCCTCGAAAAGCGCCCTCAAGAAGGCCGAGAAACAAGCCAAGATGGCCGCAGAAAAAGCTGCAAAGGCCGCCAAACAAGCAGCGCTCCCTGTAGTGGGGGGAAAGAAGGCCGACGACATTATTGGTATTACCGTGAGCAAAGCTGAGAACTTTTCGCAATGGTATCAAGAAGTTGTTTTGAAGGCAGAAATGATTGAGTACTATAATGAAATTTCTGGTTTCTTTATCCTCCGCCCTCAATCTATGTTTATCTGGGCTCAAATTCGAAAATGGTTTCAAGAAAAAATCGATACGCTGGATGTAGAGGAGGCTAGTTTCCCTATGTTCTTGTCTTCGAAGTCATTGGAAAAGGAGAAGGACCACGTTGAGGGCTTTGCCCCTGAACTTGCTTGGGTTACTAAAGCGTGAGTACTGCTTTCGTGCCCCTTCTACCCCGCTATATTCTAATCTCCCGAATAGTGGTGACAAAGACCTCGAGGTTCCTGTCGCAGTCCGCCCTACATCCGAAGCTGTCATGTACCCATACTATTCAAAATGGATTCGAAGTCACCGAGACCTTCCTTTACGATTAAACCAATGGAACAGTGTTGTTAGATGGGAGGCAAAACAGACAACTCCTTTCTTGCGAGCCAGAGAATTCTTATGGCAAGAAGGGCATACCGCCCATTTGACTGAGGAGCTTGCTGGAGAGGAGGTATTGCAGATTCTTGAGTTCTACGCGGGAGTCTATGAAGAATTGCTTGCCGTTCCAGTCGTTCGTGGTCGCAAAACCGAGAAAGAGAAGTTCGCAGGAGGATACTATACCACCACAGTCGAAGGATACATTCCCTCCAATGGTCGTGGTATCCAAGGAGGAACCTCCCACTGCCTCGGACAGAACTTCAGCAAAATGTTCGATATCACTGTGGAGGATCCAGCACCCAAGGGCGACGAGAAAGCAAAGCATCTTCACGTCTGGCAAAACTCCTGGGGTCTGTCAACTCGTGTTATAGGAGTTATGGTTATGATACACGGTGACGATAAAGGACTTGTACTACCACCCCGCGTTGCAAAAATCCAAGCAATTCTCATCCCCGTCGGCATCAACAATAAAACCACCCCCGAAGATAAAACCAAACATTACGATCAACTCCAAACCATTAAGGATACTCTGAAGAAGGCAGGCGTCCGCACCGATTACGATATTCGTGATGGATACACCCCAGCCTGGAAGTTCAATGATTGGGAACTCAAGGGTGTTCCTCTTCGCCTTGAATACGGACCTAAAGATGCCGCCAAAGAAGTCGTGTCCTACGCTCGTCGTGACACTGGCGAAAAGGGTACAATCTCCATTGCTTCACTCTCCACCGAAGTCCCTGCCCTCCTCGAAACCATTCAAAAAGCCCTTTACGAGAAAGCCGACGCATCATTCAGATCCCACCGAATCGTTATCAATGATTGGTCCGAAGTCGTTCCTGCACTGGATTCTAAGAATGTTGTTCTTATTCCTTCATGCTTAGGTGAAAAGTGTGAAGACAAAATCAAGGAGATGACCAAGGGAGGGGCGAGCGAGGAGGTTGGACCCGACGGGAAGAAAGTCCCAACTATGGGCATGAAGAGTTTGTGTATTCCATTTGAGCAGCCAGAGGGATTAGTAAAGGGCGAGACGAAGTGTTTAAACCCAGAGTGTGGACAATTCGCCGAAAAGTATTGCATGTTTGGGAGAAGTTACTAGATGCTATAGGATGCTGGATGGAGTCTGGGAAATGAAACGGATGGGATTGATATCAAGGATGATGAGAACGATGATGATTTAAAACAAAAGACTTCATACGCATGGATGTAGGACAACTCGAGCTTAGCTAGGAGACATTTTCCTGTCATCATCTACTCGGAGTATGAATTTTCTTCTTAGAAAGGAGTCAGAAGCGAATAACAACCACAAATACCATAGTCGCAAGCGAAGCGAAAATAAAGCAGTGCAACAGAACTCAATTGTGATCAAGTAATTTTGTTCTAGGTATTAAGTAGGAAGGAAGGCCTTCTGTTTCGTGCCTACACTCATATAAAGTCGAGCTACTTGTAAAAATTGGCAAAGTGAGCAGGCACCAGGCTAAACTGCATACAACCACTTCACTCCGCACTCTCCGTCTGCCTGTCCTGCCCTTGTCCATTTTCTAGTAGTCGATAGAAGAAACGAATGAACGGAATGAGATATCCATAATCTGATTAATTTTGCTCCCACCCTGTTCGTCACATCACATCGTATGTCGCATTTCCATCCGCTCTACGTATCCCCCTCCCCCCC